>QEAN01000366.1:0-21435 GCA_006535955.1 Synchytrium endobioticum | reverse complement strand
GAACTCGAGTCCTCGTAAACAATATACGAAATGCAGGGAAATGCCAATGTATCTTACTTCTGTGATGATCAGTCCTAGCCTTATACTGCGGAATTTATAGTGCATAAAAGACAAATGGGTTCAACCTGATACATCGCGGCGACAGTACCTTTACGCGCGGCCACTGTCACAAGAATACATAAATTACATCAAAGCAACTCACTGCTGTGTATTTGATCGAGAAGCTGATTCCATTCTTTACAGGGTATGAGCCCACCTGTTGCGCTCTCCGGAACTCTTTATCAAGAAATCTATCCATTGGAAATTCAACTGAAACAGTTTATTGTGGCAGATATCGTACCAGCTTGTCAAATGCGACAATAAATTAACTAACGCCGAGGTTCAGAACGGACCAGCCCAAAGAAGTTATGTAGACCAGTCGCAGAGTCTATACCATCCCCATAACAATACAACACCTCATAGACTCATTTTTATGAGGCATCTCCACAAAGAGCGCATCCTTGAACAATCTAAGGTCAATTCCGTGTCATCATACCATACAACAACAACATTGGGTAAGAAACAAAGACATACCTATTGGACCTCCATCCCCAACTCTGTGTGTTTTTGAACGCGTCCGGCTTGCTTTCTAGAACGTAGCATCGTATTTTGCTTGAGCCGAAATAGATGTACATCCTGAAAAACACTTTGCACTCCAATCTTCGATCCGAGTAATGAGAGAGACCGTGGGATCCAAGAGATAAGATAGAGTCTGGTGCATCTCCATCGCCTGGTGCCCATCGTTGCAAGTAAATGCCCAGTTTTGGGATACTATTCGCGGACGCGCAGAAATCAGTATCGTTGGAGATAACAAGATGACAACATTCGTTACTCACCCGTCCACAACAATTTTTTGAAGATAAACTACCCATGTTGATCCGGCATAATACGTAGTCTGCGAATTTGGCTCAAGGTAAGTTCCCAACAGATGATACCCATCGGAAACGTTTCACACACACATACTTTGCTATAAAACCGACTTTCACGATGTAATCTCCTCAAATCCGAAAACTCGGCACTAAACCTGAATGGCGGATATCGAACCATAGAATGCGCATAAATAGGATTGGCCAACACATCACACAATCGTCGCCCACCAATCTGGTCAGTATCATCTGATGGCACAATAACCACATCCTGATTATTGACCAAGCCTACTCCAGATGTGGTGGCATTTGGTCGTGGAAGTGATACATATGCGTGATTTGGGAACGTCGGTGATGCTGCGGGTGAGCCTCGGGTGTCGTATGTTAGACCTAAATCGACAGTTTCTTCAGGTGCTGTTTCGATACGACAACGGAGTTCTTGTTGGACCCACAATGCGTGTTGAAGAACTTGTTCAGGGACATCCTTGATTGCGAGAAGGTCCTATTGAACGTGAGGGCGTTAGAACGATCTAAGAAGCGAGATAAACCCCGGCAAAATGCGAATTGCTCCACGCACCTCAGGTTTGAGATGTGCAAATATTATAGCATGACCGAGAATACGCTGGTACGGATCAGATTCATCTACCTTCCACATTGACGATAGAGTAGTAGTCCCTTCATCATCAGATGACATAAAGGACTCGTCATTCGACTCTGTTTCATCCGAGCTGTTCTCAGCATCACTGAAGCGATTGTTGTAATTTATCACCGTCGAACTTTCTCCAGGTAGCAGACTATCAAGTTTAGCTCCATATTCCACCCCATTTAACGGTCCAAACAAGACAGCTGCTGGCGGAGCATTGATTGAAGCCGACGACGGTTTAACTGCGGTATCGACTCGAGTCATTTTTGGACTTAGATACGAGTCACTAGACGGATATCGGGTAAGCATCCCGCGAGTGTGGCTGTTATTGACTATTGGCATATTTAAACTATCATTGCTCGATGGAGATATTGCAGGGCTTAGTGGCGTTTGTGGTGGAGAGGGCAGTATTTGATTGTACCTGGTTGATGATGGTGTTGAAACAAACACATCATTGCTATTCGGGCTAATTCCATCCACATTCAGCAGCCTCCGTTTTGCTATAATCTCTTTGATGAAATGATACCTATGAAGCTCAGATGGCACATAAAAGCAATCAGCTGCAAGTAGCCGCTCCAACCATTGCAACGGTAGTTCGATCAATACAGCCTTCAGCTCATCGTACCCCTCCCGACATAATTTGGTGAAGCAGGCATCAATGATGATATCCGAGTAAGCGCCATAATGTAGAGAATCGGCGAATGATAGATAACCTGTCAGCGAACAGAGGGTCAAATCATTTGTTATGTATTCTACGCATGCATCACATATATCCTTATCACCAAAGAAGGCACCCGTTGCTAGCAGCGCGCACACATTCGTGTTTGATATGCTCATTTCAAAGTGTCCATACGTCCTACATGTTTCATTGGGTTTGCTAATCTGAGGCTTGTTGGGCTGCCGCAACTCGAGGGAACTTACCTCGCCAGGACTATGGTTATTGCCTCCACAGTAATATTCGGATCGTCAAACTGGATATCAATGAGGGTGCGGTCCTTCTCAGTCCATCCTCCGGTGAGCATGGCCTGAAAGTAGTCATTGTTGCACAAAATCAGCTTGTGCAACTTCCATTCGTGCCGCAGTGCTCGAACTGTCACATCAGAGTACATTCCACTCAGAAAGCCGTGGCGATATCTAAGAGAACTTGTGGGTTAAACTCGACCGATCGTCGAGCGCATGGTCCTCAACTCACAATACGTTCGACATGCGTCTCAATGACTGCAACTTGTGCAGTCGGTCCACATGAGGCTCGGTGTGACTTGTATGGGCATCAAACGGCCTGGGACTGCCAGGGCGTGGTGGTGGTCTAGACAATACACCATGATCACCAACTGCGTCTTCTTCCTGTTCTTCCAGTTGTCGTTCTATTACCATTAGAGCGTCCCGTGCCGACAAGACCTGAAGCAGATCGTCCATAGCTTCAGTGGTTCCAGGGTCCTGTCTACTGTCTCCAATCTGGATGTTGATGTATAGTGCAGACGGGCGAGTGAAGAATGAGATGAGAGGAGAGGAAACGAATGCGGCACGGAAGGCAACGACTCCCAGCAATCCGGACAGATGACCCTCATCGGATATAGTGCGTTCACTGAGCCGACATAGCAATGGTAGAATCGACAAAGCATTGGTAAATTAATCGTAACTTTTGAAGCGGAATTGCTACCAAGAACATGAACAGCAAGTGGTCCGCGAAACAGATAATTCAGATACTAGTTAAATTCGCGTGGTTCTGACATTCATATGCATTAGAAGCATCTGTGACCAATTGAAAATTAATGAACCAAGATACAGCGCTACCCTCGCTACGCTCTTTTGACATACTACAGTAAGGAATTTCTGTATGATTCAACAGGAATACACTCATGTTGCGGACACTACCATTCATTTCCCGGCACGTCAGCACCCGCTTTGGCAAAAACCAGTCAAAACTTACGGGCTCTCGGATACAGTTCTGTAACGTTTCCACACAAATCTCGCCGGCTTGGCACGGTCCCTACGTTGAGGGGCGCATCAGCTACACATGTTATGCACAGACTCTCATCAATTTAGCAAAGCCACGTACCACTCTACAACTAGAACCCTGCAATACTGGATCATGCATACTGCTCGGTGGCCGTATCCTTCCATATGGTTGACAGATAGACAGACAGTCGTCATTTGACTACGTGTGTTTCAGAGTGGGGTGAGGTTGTTTCGGACCTTTGGACCTTTGGAGAATCAGATGACGTACAGAGAAGGGTGCCGGGCCGTCACAAGAACTGTATGAAATCGAGATGCATTTCTAAATGTTTGTTAGTTGGGCCGTGTCAAAGTGTTTCCAAGTCCCAATATTGACAAGATTCCGTTTGTCCGTTCTTTCTTTCTACAGATCGTCCGGTGCTATGAACGAATCCACGGCAGCACGGCAGTGTCACATACCTGCTTGGCTTGATCATACATGAATCCTGCTTCGGTTTTCGTGCCGTCACATTTCGACTCGATCATGCTGCACCTAGGATCTAACTTGGGGTTGAGAAATTTCGCCAATGCTGTTGAGTCTGTAGCTGTCAGTAGCATGGCGAGTACGGCCAATATCAATCGTATGGTGACTTTCATTTTTCTGCTTGCCTGAAAGTAACCATCAGATGCAGCCAGGTAACAGAATAAAACTCTTACCAGACTGTGACGGTGGTTTGGGCCGAGATCGCTCCCCATGGCCGATCTTGCCATGTTTCTTGTAGAGTCTGATTGCATAATGAGCAGCACGTGGCGCGTTGATTGGCCATGACATCGCCAAAGCAACAAGGAAATCATTAAGCCAACGACGCTGGAGTATCATCCGGCGTATTAGTGAAACCAGGTGGTAGTCAAGGAAGGTAATGTGATGCACAGTTTATTGATTTGTTTGTCTCTTACAATCTAGTTAAAACTTTGGTCGTAATCCTTCAACCGGTTACATTATTGATAACATCTAGACATGTCCGTTTCAAATGGGATCCAGCCCTCTTTCTATGGTGACAGACTACAAAGATGAGTACATCGAAGACTCCGAATCACCACTACTCGATGAAACATGCGTCTTGGCGGAAGCACGGTTCTTCTCGGCGGAAGAATCTTGTTCATCCAACCAGAAACTGCTTCCTGCTTCTTGCTGTTTCTGCGGTTCACTTTGATGACTACTATTACCGGCTACCGTATGCACGAAATCATGCAGCAAGGACGCTGTTGATGTCGTAGACATGGACCAGGCCATGAGCTGTCGTCTTACACCTTCAGCTAAACCACCAGTACCGCTACTTGTGAGATTACTATGATTACCGCCGGCAAGTGGCGGTTGGGGACTGGTCGATTTTCGAACATTACGACTCAAATCGAGAGAGTTACCTCGATGTGGTACAGGAGATATCAATTTGTGAATTGTTGGATTTTTTGGTGTTAGATTAGTAACAACCATGCTGTTTTTGGTAGGAGAATCTATTGAGGTGGCAGTACTAATGATACCATTACTGTGACTGTTTAGTCTCCATAGCCCGTGAACCCCACTAAGTGGACTATTGAAGGGTGGTACTATCCCGCTATGAATTGGCGAACCCGGCGCACTTCGTCGAGGCGAATTATTCGTTTCATAAGCTGCGGCGTGGAGTCGACTTCTCGGTTGCTTTCCGGCTCCCGAGTAAGCGGTTGTTGCCGTAGCCAATGACGATACAGTTGATGTGGACGTATTGGACCTGGTAGTAGATACAGATGACGGTCTTCGTGATGCTGCTGCTGACGCGACCATGTTGAAATATAAGGACGAAGATGATGATACGTCAGAGCCTGATCCTATGGCGCTATCAACACAGCTCTTTTCTCGCGCAACAGCAGTAGATGTACCAGAAAAATCAGAGTCTGCGGTGGTGATGCGTGGGGGAGATATATCGATAGTGGTTACAATTGACAAGCTAGGTCGTCGAGATGCCTTTGACAATGCAGTTGGGGTTTTGATTGTTGAAGATCGATTAGGTGAAGGTCGAGTAACATTCGAAGCTGTTGGTTGGCTGGGCGTTTTATCAGTGGGCGTTATCATGCCATCAGCAGCCTGCTTCAGCCTTTGGGTCATCGATTCTTCGCTGGCGCCAATAGTGCTGAAGCTACCAGAGCGACTAGCTGAGTTTGAACCCCCAACGATATTGTCGTCCTTGCTATCCTCACCAGCTTTCAGCGATAACAAGACAGATCTTATGTGCTCATACGAAAATGACCCAAGTCGATTCTCAGTAATCACACTACTTTTACTGACACGCTGATCATTTGGCAGTGGATGAGGTACTGCCAATGACGCCCTCGAGTTACTAGCAGTTATCGGCATTGCGCTGTCAGCAGTAATGGTGGCTTGGCCATTGCTCTTGCTTTTACAACTGCCGTCACTGTTATTACGTTTAGTACTGTTGAGAGTATCAGCAACGGCCAGACGGACTTTTCGATCTCGCTCCATGGTGTCAACCCATACTTCACTATTCTCAGCATATAAGCGAGCAACGGCTGAAGTGGGCACATAGATTGCAGACGCATTGGATCCTGACCGCCCTAGAGTTTCTGGATTATTGCCTGCGTGATTTTTTTGTTGCTGATCGTCGTTTCGTTTCTTTGTATTGACTCGCAGGACAGTGGATTTCGTTTTACGTTTTCCAACCGTGTCGTCACTCGATGGACTCTTCAGTGTCTCGTCTGTCTTGCTGATACGGCAATCGCCATTCTCACCAGCTTGCTTGACAGAAATGGACAAGTCACCATGATGACCGTCTTTTCTCGGAGATGGTGGAGGGGGTGACTCTCCATAGCCAACCATAGCCAACCTCTGTTGCTGTTGCAGTAACAGCCCATAAGTCAAGTGTGGAGCTACATCTCCCACGGGTGACGGAGCCGTCTTGCCATTCTTCGCCTTCTTGTTACCGTCGTCAGGCACAACCAAGGTAGCAGCATCGACATTTTTCTCATGGACTTTTTTTCCAAACTTTCTTGACCATGATCTCTTCAAGGAGTCTCCTATAGCATTAAGCATATTGCCGGAGCTGGGTGGCGTTGCTGCCTTTCTATAGTAGTTGGAGTTTGGAGCGTATAAGGCGGTATGGTTTCTTGCCAAGGTTGATGCAAGCTCCGATTCATAGGAAACTCGACCGATTGTTTCGTCCGTTGCAGAGTTGTCGTTCGCTGCTACCGTTGCAGTCGGTGAAGCTGTAGATGCGGATGATACACTCCAAGGTAAAGTATTATGTCGAGTATAATTAATCCTCTGTAGTTCCAGGGTTTTGCTCCTTTTCATGTCCACGATATTATATTGATGATTAGGCCCTTTCGTACTCACTTTCGTACTAGCACTTCGTATAGGATCCAGTGACGTGTCGTTTTTCTCGAGTGGAGTTGATTCATCATCATGATCATTTGATCCTTTTGTAGGACGACCATGCTGATGGACATGGGACAAGTATAAGGCTCTCAGCAATGCTATGATTATGATCCCAAATACCACGCTTGTGATGGCTGTTACAATGGTAGCGATAAAGAGGGGGTTGTTGTTGTATCGTGACGGATCAAGCGAGTCTTGATTTGAGGATATGATTTTGCCAGGAATATTACCATTGACATCGAATTCGACTGGAAATATTTCCGATGCTGCTGGGGTGGTGATGGTGCTGGTTGGCATGATGTTGATGACTATATGTGGACTGGTTGAAGTGGCACTCGGAGCTTCAAAAGACCTATCAAAGGATACGTATGGTACAGTCGCAAAAGGGTTCACGCCACTGTGCACTATGGTTGATCCGAGTTGATTAGTTGTGGGTATCAAATGTCGATCTGTGCAAGTATTTGGTCATTTGGAAAGTCTTACCAGGCGGGAAGGATGAGGAACTGATAGTAGAGTCCGCTGATGACACAGTCGTTGATGTTCGCTGCCGCCAGTGTGATGATGTTGTTGGGTTTGTTGGTGGTGCAGCCAGGTGATTTGAGGAGGAAGTCGTGGCCGCCATTCTTTGTCAGACGGCAGTATACTAGCTGGCAGTTGTAGCCATTCGTTCCCTAATGCCAATTAATGGTGTTTATTATAAGCCATGTTATTGTTTTCAGTGTTGCGTACTTTCCTCGAATATCACCAGCGCACATCATGATGTTGCCGAGTCACATGCGAAAACTACGCCGCTGCGATTATTTGACTACTGTCATCCGACCAAACGTGATATATTACAATACTATGATACACGAAGTTTTGTCAAAACATCAATGTTTCATGTCTGAGTGCATTCTTCGTCTCTGCTACAACAAATCAGGAAAAAAGATTGATGGCTCAGCTACCGGTTTGTCTGGAAGTCTTGGGGTTTCTAGTCCATTTGAAAGATTACATCAAACGAATTGATGTTCGTGCAAGACAGATTTACTTACTCCAGCGCTTTGGAACCTCCCGAATCTTTCTGCTCGTTTTGGCCAGGGCTGGGGGGAAGACTGGTTTCGGTACAACTTCATTAGGCGGTTGTTCTTTCGTGACATCGATTTCTGTGCTAGAACGACCAGTGTTTAATGTGGAAGTCGACATTTTCTCTTGCAATGGCGCTACGTTAAGAATGAGTTGAGCCCGTCTTCAGTGGACAGACGACTGGGCTGTGCAGCGTAGCTCACCACCCGCTCGTCGTTTCGCCCTTGTTCTAACTCCTTCCCACTCATCTTCTGGTTGCGAATCTTCATCCACATCCTTCATTATTTCCTTTCCTTTGTTCGTATTAGAGCTGTTCCTACCATTGTTGCTGGCAGAAGTATTCTTCTTTCTCTTTCTATTGCCGACACTACTTTCTGGTTGAGGGGCTTCATCTGTTTTCGCGGGGGTCGGCATATGGCTATTTACTGTGGTGTCTGGTGTTTTATGGCTGTTGTTGCTATTACTGGTATGGATGAGATGTGCTGTGGCCCGGGGAAGAACTGGTGGCGACGACATGACTTCGGGTCTTGTTCGGACTAGCTTGACACGATGTGGATCATCTTCCTGTTCAGAGTCTGTGTCTGAACACACTTGCAAGAATTGGGGTAGCAGCTGTTGGTGTGGATCATACGGTATCCTGTTCAGCACACTAGATACTTGCTTGCCAGGTCAGAATCAATCTCACTCTCGGCACAAATTGCAATGAAGGAACAGAGTGACATACCTTTGACCATACTTCTGCAGTATGGTGCGTTTCTTGGCGCCGTCTTGATTTACTGTTTCCGTGTATTGCTTCACATGCTGTATCCTCACATGGAAATCGTGGAAATCAGGACTGACGGCTTCAGATTGGAAGTGATAGAATTCTTTGAATAATTTCAGGGACATTTGAGAGAATGGGTTGGCAGGCATGTCATTCTTATAGGCGACATACGCGAGTTGGAGAGCCCTAGAAAATCCGTCTTCCTCTCTATGATTTGGAACCAACGATGAGGATTACAATGATAGCGTACTGTACGATCTACATGTAGCCTCTTCAGATCAACGTACTCTGATAAGATCAAGTCGCCGTAAATCCAGCCTAACACATCAATGCCCATAATTGAAGACGACAACATTACAGGATACCAGGCTGTTTTGACGCCGTTCTTTCTATACAGCTGTTCTGGTAATGGGCAGTATTCGAAAGCCACCTTGTAATAAACCGTTTCCGACTTTCCATTTGATGTCTCTTGTCGTCTGATGACCACTTTCTGCTTGGCCATGATGAAGATGATGACAATGATGACAATGATGACGATGAGAATGAACTGTAATTTTGTCTCTCCTCTTGTAGGAGTGGCTGTATCAAGTGATGATTACTGCGGCTACGTGGACGATCGTTTCATAGCAATTGAACGTCCCTCCCTGGTGTCTGGAATATCCTTTTTATTGCGGGATTGAACCATTGAATCGCAAGGGCGACCAGGACACATACTCGATCATACGACTGGATGGCTGATAGCTCAGTGAATTCCCCTACGTGCACACATATAAGCCATATCGCCCATCCGCACGCAGGGGACGACGGCAAAGGAATTTGCATGCCTGAATATAGATGGCCGCCGGAAAACATTGGCGATCAAAGAGTTAAAACGTCAAATTCATGCCAAGGCCCGACAGAAGAACTTCTGTCACACAACAATGTGATCCGAATCAACACGCCTTTGCAGTATAGAGACATTAGCGAATGATTTCGAACTGCACGAGTACAGTGGTAGGCAGCCACGTCAATCGGAGAATGCACAAATAGGAAGAATGGACGAAGTAACTGATCACTAGCGAAATCAAGGTTCCGATAAATTTTTGTCCTCAAGCTTCTGCTTTACCACAAAAGGACGCAATCTGGCATATAGTAGCCTAATCTCTATTTATAGGCCGCTAATGAAGCTGATATCATTCACGTCAAATTACGCACACATAAGAACAAGACGTCCGGTCGAATGAACTTCTCACACTCAGAACTTCCTCATGCTTTCACCCACGCCACCGATAAGAACCACGGGAGCAGAACTACCAACCAAGTAGTATAGCAGAGAATCAAGGATTCCATCTTGCTGCTCCACCATGTCTGAGGAACTAGGTAAGTTGCCGCTAGTACCGATCACCTCTATAACGAAAATGACTACCTAATAGAGCATGATCTGCCTATCTGCCATTTGCATGAGCCTACGTCATCCTACTTGCTTCACAATCGCCCTGATGTCGAACGTCGCCTTGAGCATGTAGATACCAAAGAACTCCAACACGAGTTCGATAACGACGCCAAAGCTCATCGAAACGAGTGGATTAAAGAGGTTCGCCATACCGTTACTGATCCTCTACATGGTCGTCCTATTGTAGGTGTACAAGAAAAAGATTTTGAGGCTCAACGTGGCGACAGCGATCGAGGCTCAAGTCAACTTGCTGGGAACGCCGAGAAGGATGGTGATAAGGCAGGTTGTGGCTGAACGCCAATGAGAAGTTTTCACGTTGAAATGAACCAATAGCAATTTTATGATTTTTGTGAGCAAGTCGTAGAGGTCCGAAGAGTCATTGCGCAAGTATTGGGGCGGCATTCGCGTAATTAGAACAGTTTTCGACAAATATCACCTGCCAAGCTCAAGGCGGTTAGAAAACCGACTCGAAAGACGACAGTAGGGTTTCTCTTACTAAAACGTCCCGGTCAAAAAAAAGAATACTACGCGCGCAACTTGCAGGTCTATCATACAAGGAGGAACTGAATGGAATGCGACGGATCTTATCATAAACAAAACGTCATGAACGCTTTATACCTGACGACACGGTACATGAAAAAAAGAAAAGGTAAAACAACATTGCCTGAGCCTGGTTGTGTGCCAGGACCCTAACCCCGAATTTCTTTCCCGCATAACGAGGGAGGTTTGGTACGGAGGCACGTGCTCGCCTTGAACAATGCTAACATAGACGAGAGGATTACGAACATGGTAAATATCAGGCTTGGATGGACTCCAGCTATTGTACTTGCTCAAATAACACAACTGAATCTATACACTAAGCAAATATCCTAATGTAGCTTTACTGCTTACGCACCAAGACACCCTTCTCAACCCAAAACTACAAACTGAATCGTGACCTTACTCTTCCCTGGGAACTCCTTCAGGCATTTGCCCTTCTGCGTTCTTGCCCGCGGCGGTAGTGACACCCTCACCTGGTTTTTGGAACACGTCTTGAGCCTCCTTCAGCCTAGATAGCAAAACGCGCTGAGACGGCAATGCGAAAACAGTCCAGACCTAGGCCTCTTACCAATCTTCGAATGAGATACCATCACGGTCAAGTATACGTTTGATCGCGTTTGTGACATAACCCAAAACACCACTGCCAGCCAACTGTAATTCTTCTAAGATGATTTCAACCTGACCCTCGTTCAATCCCTAGGTTCTCGGGCACAACTCAGCTCGCGCAGGGGTTCCTGCTTCTCAAACAGAAAGACAATGCAAACCTTGGCGTCACTCAGGAACGACGAATGATCAACATATTCCATCTTCTTATATTCCACCTTCTTTGCAAGTACCCTTGACATGAGCTCGCATATTTCGTCACAGCTCAATGCTTGAGGACCCGTAATTGTAAATGTCTTGTTGCGGAATTCAGGAACGATGTGATCTTGGCCGTTCATGCATGCTATTTTGGCTACCGCCAATGCCGTATCTCGAAGATCAATCATTGCGAGTCGGGTGGTGGGTTCAATGGACAGGGAAAGTGTGCTTGTGTTCCGGATTTGGGGAGCGTAGAGACAGAGGTTCTGATAATAGTGTGCGGATCTAGATGTGTGACGGCGTGGTGAAGATGATGCCGCATATGTGAACGGTGCAACGGTATTGTGAAGTGACGGCACGTACCGCAATATTGTCAAATGGCCGTCATCACGCATGACTCTCTTGGCAACTTCTTCGATTTGCAGAAACTCTAGCATCTACCGGGCTCTCTGATTTGAGAAATGCGGCATATCCTCCACAGACGGTAGTATAGTTTCGAAAACAGACACTCACTGACGGATATTGAGGATCTGTACAGCCATGCATTGATACCACAATCAAGTCACCGATTTGGTCACATTGTCCTACTGCCTTCAAACAACTTATGGCGATTTGGAGCTATCAACGGGACAGCAATCAGTCGTACGCTTTGTAGCGATTTGAACAAGAACACGCACCCTACCTTGTGACGGGATAGTTCAGGTACAAGAACCACGGTATCACATCCTTGCATCATATTCTTCCAGTCTTGGACCGTGGCAAAGTGGATATCCACGTTGCTGCAAACTTTAACCCCAGCATTTGTGAGCGATGGTGAGGCTTCACCTTTATGGTATGTAGTTCGAACTATCGGGGATACATATTGTAGGCACATATGTACGGATTGACCAGAGCGTACGATGATAAAACGACATGCGTCCTTACCTTCATCAAAGTATTGTTTGAAGGAAGGCGAGAGTGCCGCCTCACATATTTGTGCTCCTGTACGAGTGGCTCCGCCGGTCACGAACAGTTTCTTGGCCATTTTGCGCTGAATTTTGTTGATTTGCGTGTTGCTCTAAGTTAGGTTAAGTGTGTCAGAGGCAGCCGTGAGTCACACAAGGACGTGTCAGGGACTATCAGAGACACACTGCAGGCGTCTTGAGTTCAATATCCAAACATAGAATGCGATTCAGTAACAATATCGAATTACGAAAATGTACATAAGTGTTCCCTTGCTCCCTCTTTCACTAACGTCCGATACAGAATCTGCTCATAAAAGCAGCATATAGCCTATAGTGCATGATGCTTCCTGTAGACGACGTTCTTCTTGGATACAAAGTCGCTCTTCCCTTTATGCATTCTCGGTCCGCCGGTGGCTCTGGTTTCCGTTTGCTTTACACTGAGCATTTCGCGGCCTCCATTGGCAACGAGGGCAGGATACTTTTGCATGAAAGACGGAGATGTTTTCTTTACGCGTTCATATTCATTGAATAAAGACGGCGGCGACAGTAAAGGAGGTGGGTGATTGAATAGATGCTCGTTCGGATCGGGTGTGGGGACATCCACACCGACCCAAGGCTTGGAATGTTTAGTTATATGCGTTGGTTGTATTTGCAAACTAGTATGCCGATGTTTCCAATCATTGAATGCTACATCGGCTTTAGCTCGGCGTTGGGCATTCGCGATGAACTTTTTGCGCTCTTGATCAAGCTTCTCTGCGGCTTGTCGTTCTTTTTCCCTTTTTGCCGTTTCCGTCTTTTCTCGCCGCCATGCTTCTACTTTAGTATCAGATTCTGCTAATTTGCGCTGTTTGCGTTCCAGCTCTTGTGCCCGAATCTCGAGCTGCTGGGCGTACTCTTCTTCATGTTTACGGATGCGTTCAATCAATTCCTGATCCTTTCGATGCATCCATCCACGGATATATTCTTCTGCTTTCTCGCGAGTAGTCCGCTGTCTGCTTGCTGGTCTCGTATGCGCTTCATGCCCCAAGTGGGGGATGTCCATCCTGTGCGTCGGAATTGAAGAGAAAAAGGCGAACTCTTGAGAGCCTGCCGATGATCTGGACACTGCCGCTACTCCGGGCGATACAGAGGACGCCGGCCCAGAACGAGCTCTTCTGCCCTTCCTCGTCAACCAATCCTGGTACGCGTCCTCATTTGCGTGCAGGTCCTGCTTAGTGTAGTGCTGTATGAACTCATTTGCAGAGACAGATCGCCGTATTGCCGGTGAGTCCTGAGGGGAAATAGTTACTCTGCTTGCTTTCCCCGTGGTCATTGAGCTACTATTCATGGTGTTTGACATTGATTACGTGGACCTCCAAATTAGGACGGGGTGAGAACATCAATAAAGCAAACCATTTTACGCCCAGTCTGAACGATTACTATTACCTGCTACTATAATAAATACTACTACGGAATTCTATCCGGACAATCTATTTTCAGGAATTCGGTGATTATTAAGTATAATGCGAACAGTAATTACAATGAATCGAGGTCAAATATATCTATAATTCAATCCACTATCGTCAGCGAGCGGCGGTCAGCAGTGTCGTAGATGGCACCCCGCGGCGGTATTTAGTGTCATTGCTGAGCGCCATTGTGGGTGCTTTCGATCACAGTCTTGTACATGTCTACCAGTCGTTTGAATCCAGTAACCTAGGATTATACACTCATCAGTCTCGTCTGCAGTACACACCATCGGTCGAAGCAACGCACCCATCGCCCTTCGTTCGCCATGGCAGAAGCAACCAAGGCGACAGCTAGTTGCTGCGCGTTGGACAAGTTGGATGAAGTTTCAAACGCTGAGAGTGCAATTTAGAAAGACACCGCCACCAATCTTTTTATATTATCATTGTTCGAAACATACCGACACATATTCGGCAAATCTTGTCAAGTACTCCACCATCCAGCTTGTCTAGTCGCTCATACATTAGTTCCAGCCTCTTTCCAGTATCCATGAGCATTCGTTTCTGAGCCGGCTAGTACAGTACCGGGGACCTTTTAGATTGGCAGGCAACTCATGATCAAATGTCCCTTGAAAGGGCCAGCTTACGTCAGACGAAATGGCACTTGCGCAATCCAGATATGCCTTCTGGCATATCTGGCGGACGTTGGATGGCTCTACCTTGGCTTCGATGCTTGTATTTGGGATTGCGGCCTTCACAGCTCGTTTGGAGCCCGACAAATAATCTGCCTTTATATCATTCCACCCGTGTTCTGGCCCAGTTGTTTGGTAGCTGGTAGATGTAGATTGTTGTATTTCAGGAGTTTCGCTATCAGCCGCCACCATTTTTGTCGCTGATTTGGGTGCAACCCCAAGTCGACCCCTGTGTTCGTTGTGCAGTGCAAGGTTGTACCAGTGTTAGCAACCAAACAGCATCCATGAAAATGATTCCACTCACGTAGCTCACTGTTTCGCGGGGGTTCACGCCGCCTAGAGATTGCCCTTATTTGTACACGTTGGCCCATGTTAGAATAATCGGATAACGGTATGAGGCCGTACAATGCTAGGATGTCCTCAATAGTTAGGATATGTAATGGGTTGGAGTGTGGGCCCTGTTGTGACTATTCAGTAGTCTCTATTCTCACTTTCTTCCCTTTCATCTACAATTCCCTACAGGTGTCCTTAATATATCTTTACATCAAGAGCAAGTATCACTTTGTGTCGACCGAGAAAGTAAGAGTAGTGATTCACTATTCCAAACTCAGATATCATAATAATAACTAAATACTATCCAATCCTGTAGCTGACTTTCATTCTCTAAAGTTATTTTTGGTATATCTATTCATCAAAAGCAAACATTGCTTTGTATCGACTGAGAAGCTCACTCAAATTCCCTACAAGGTAAGTTATTCATTGATGTTTAATGGATGGATGTTTCACACGCATGGATAGTTGATGACAAGTGCTAAGACCCTAATTCCCAAACCATAGAATACAACCATGGGTATAAAGTACTTTTGGAAGTACTTGGCGTCGCTCAATGTCGTCGAAAAGATGCTAGGGTTGGCTGACTTCAAGCGCGAGTTTGGAGTTGTCACGAACGTGACAGCTGCTATGATGCGACCATCTGCATCATTAGCGCCTTTAGCTAAAGACCCTTCTAGTAATCAAGTGTAAACCCCTAAAGTATTTAAACCCAATTGCTGATGAGTAGAATGAGTTTTCCTCATACAGCAATTGTGGTGATAGAATCAGAGTTGTACTAAAAGAAGCCTACTTCAGGATTCTTACAGCGGCTGACGATGGCAAACGGCGAATGCCAAAGTCCTTTTACGAAAAGTTAGATAGTTTGGTACGTCGCTCGATAGTCGTCCACGACGACGTCAAAACCCAACTAGCCGCCGCTTTGAAAAAAGCTTTGAAGGTCGAACCGGTCATGGCGCCCGGTGAAGCTGATGTATTCATAGGCTGAGCAGCTACCGGTGAGTGAAACCTTTCTGTTTGGAACATGTTTTCATTGGATGTTGCTTTTTGACTGGATTTCTTTTACTGGATGTTTTGTTTTGTGGAAGTTGTTCTCAGTTCGTCAACCGCTTGAATACTAAGACGTTTCTCTATTAGACCTGGACATTGTCGTCTCTGGGGATTCAGACGTCTTTTGCTACAGGAATGTCAAGACAATGGTCAGGACAACACGCCATAGAGGGCAGTACGTTCTCAACGTACTGGACAAGAGTCTCGCATTGAGGAAAATGAGACTCAATGCTGACGACCTTGTCGTCCTCGTTGTTGTATCGGGGAATGATTACGAAAGTAATATCCCTGGTAAAGCCATCATGACCAACATCAAGATATTTCAGAAAATCAAAGAAAAGGGAGACTTGTCAAATGAGGCGATGCTCAAGGAGTATCTCCGACTTTGTCAGTCACACCGTAAATTTGCTGAGATGTTTGGAGAAGAGGGACGGCTCACTATAGGAAATATAGAGGCCTGAGTGAACGAGCCTCTTGAAGATAATTTACCAAACCCTCCTCCACCAGTACAGGTGTTCTCCGGAATAAATAGGTTGCTATCAAGCCCCTACCGCTGGTCCATAGTTCCGCATACGTCTTTTGGAGACGGGTATGTGACGATGAGCGAGGAGTGTCTATTTGATTTACTCTTTGACATTCCGTGAGTATTTTTCTTTACTTGTTGACCTATTTCTGTTTCAGTCTTCTAGAACCTTGTCTCACATCATATTCATGTAGGTCCTTCCAAAAGAGCGTGCGAGAAGTGGCTAGTGTCGGTCCAAAGCTCTGAAGACGGCGACACGAGCGGCCCTTATGAAGAATCCCTCCAAAGGCCGTCTGCTAGACGAGGACTTCCTGTTGCCTCCGGAGATGCTGGCCAAGAGTAAATATGTGCTGGACAATAGTCAACGCTGTTACGTCCGCACATCCAGCTTCAACACCAACGGCCTGGTTCTGTCCATGCTGTGGATCGACACGACCAGCAAACCGTCACCACCCAATCGTAAGGTGGAAGATTCCATCAACCTTCCCAACATCTTCAAGAACAAGACCTTGCAGTCGACTCACCAAAAGGCCTGGATCATAGTCTTAGATCCCGGGGCGACCTGCATTGTAGGTGCAGTGACCTATGACCCCAAGCACCCAAACCAACGACGTAATCTAGCCGTCACTACAAAATGCCTCGCCGACCCCGAACGGTGTTACAGAGATTGGCTGGAGGCTGACAAGCCGGAAGCTATTTACACAGCCGAACAGGATTGCACCAAGGCAGACCAGGAGACTTGGGCCGTCTTCCTTGAACGCTTTGTCAGGTCATAGCGCGTGCATGTTATAGCACCAAAAAGTACAAGGGGAAGCGGTGGGATGCCGATAAAGGAAAACGGGGCGAACTAGATAGGGTGCTGGAGGGCATCGTCAACATGGTAGACGAGTCCATGGGTCATTAACTATCGGGTGACAAGAAGGTGATAGTTATAGGGATGGGCGACTTTAGCTTCACCAAGTCACGCCATGTTATGTTTATTAGGTACCTTATCCGCAAGCTCCGGCCACTTGGATATACCATTGTGGGGGTCAATGAGTATTATACATCCAAGAAGTGCCCCTGTTGCACGGAGTTTGTGGAGATGCCAGCTATGCGCCGCTTGTATTGCCGTCGCTGCAACAAGTGGTATCAGAGATGTGATAGCAGCTGACAATATGGTCAGCGGGGTGCCTGGAACATGACGAAAGGCCAAACTACCTGAAGCCGCTGTCCAAGAGCAAGAGCACCCCGATGAAGCGGAAGGTAGATGAAGGTAGTACATCCCGGGGTGGGTCGAGCAAGAGTCGAAAGACTCGCTAGGCGGAGTGAAAACCCGCGTTCTTACGTAAGTGGAATCATTTCCATGAAGCTGTTTGGTTGCTAACATTGTCGTAATACAGGGGTCGCTAGTGCCGAGAGTAGGAACCGGCAGAAACCGGCGCCCTTTGTTACGGTATCGTAGGCTCATCAGAAAGTGATGGCATCAGGAAGCTTTACAAAGGGCGCACATGACGGGAATATCACCGCACAAGATCCAAGCTTGATGAAGCCTGCTGTGGACTGGGCTGAGATGGGCACGTCGGTTGCTGCCGAAGCTGATGTGCACGAGCTACAGAAAAGTAAAGTGATGCTAGTTTCATTTGGATTTCATGTCCATACTTACGTTTCCAGTATTTTAAACTTTCTTGATGCCATAGTCACGACTCTCGACGGGCTATTCAACACTGTATACACCAACACGAGAATAGTTGGAATTCAGCTGCACATCAAAGAGAGCAATGCCTTGATAAATATACCACCTAGATCTACATTCCGGATCGACTGATTTGACTGATGGCGACGATTGGGCTATCATATCTCCAGCGAATATTAACCGCGGTTATACCGACCAGAAAGAAGAGTGAATTACTACTGACGTCACCACACATGACCGCTTGTCCACCACCCAACGGAATTTTGAAAAGGCATTTGAAAGATTTTGGAATTGCAATTTGGCATAGCCTGACATTAATGCAAACACAACCTACTGAAGCGGTAGATGTGCAGATGGTGGTATCAGTGTCATTTATTTTCCTAGTACTACCATGTTCAGATACATGAACAATGAACAAAGTGAAAAAAAGAACCCAAATCATATTGTATGATAATTACTTTTCGTTTCATGACACGACATACAACAAACTGTTGTCACCTCAACAAGATGACCGTTCCTCAAAACGCTATGGATTTGCCCTTGTCCTTTCCTCGGATGGCTGGAGGAAGTGCTGCTACGCTAGTGCGATCACCGCTAGCAACTGATGGGCCTACAGAGCTAGTGTGAGCATCCACGTCATAATTTCTGAATCTAGAGCCACTGACCTGCAACGTTTTCAGAGCTACTGGCGCCTGAGCAAAATTGTGACGGTGCAGCGCTTGACCCCTATTGTGCGACGTGCTGTGAACACCCAAATAACATACATGTCATCGATTTCACTTACGTAGTTGATTGTTTCGCTGTTCACTACATCAAAGGTTTGCCATTCTGATAAACGTGAGTTTATCAGGAATTGTTCCCGCAAACGATCGAGTTCTTCATCGTCGCTACCACCCACACTTCCTGCGTAATCATCACTAGCCTGTCCGTTGAGACTATCCCACCCTCCGTCACTGAGAGCATCGTTTCCACCATCGCTTCGATAGTCCACGTATCCAGGGAAGCGGCGATTTGCAAGGAAATCGAACTCACCCATATCGTAATTATTTCTATAAACAACTTCACGATTTGGTTCTTCCATTCTTGTACCTAGTTCAGCAATGTTGACTACGGGTTTTGGTTGCAACGATGAATCCTCGATCATCTGATCAGTAATCCTCGTGAACGCGGGATCATTCATGTTTCTACTGGCTGATTCAGCATCACCACGACTTTCTATCGTTACCTCTATGTGTCTAAGCATACGAGCATGACGTGATATACCATCAAGAGCTTTTAGCATCGCCTCTTGATGAAGTATTTCTATATCTTTGCTGCTGTATCGTGGTTGATCTTTGTCCGCATTCATCAATTCATAGACGTTTCGGTACCAATTCTGCATCACTTTATGGAATGTAGCACAGAGTATGAGAAACTTGATTGATACATTGGACGTTACCCGTTTGTGGAGGACTTCTGGGACTCCACAGTGTTGGTAAAGAATCTCGAGTTGTGGCTCACTCTAAAATTGAGAAGCGTCGTTAGTAGGCATAGTACCTTGCATCAGCAACATGCGACAATGAAACGTAACCATCAATGCCTGAAAGTCTTCATGGATGCTCGCCTAAGACATCAAAGGTCAGCATCACCTCAAGTCGACACCGCTTATTCAATTTCGCGTGCCAAGAAACCTAATGCTTTTACCTTCAGCTTTTGCTTCAACGCATCAACTGCTTTGGCCCAGGAGCCGAGAATGCTATCTGCTGGCCATGGCGCTTCATATCCAATCCCATCATCGTCGATAACAATTCCGAGTGGTAGGCTGTTGACATCTCCCTCTACAGCCTCATAGAGTTGTTCGCCCAGATGGTTATTTATGAACTGGTAGACACCGTCTAGCCTGTCAAATATCCATTCACGAGTATGATCTCCAAGTGGCGAGTCTGTTCTCTCCACATCATGATATTTGATGACATTCAAGAGTATGTGGAAGCTTCGCAATGCAGTCGCAACAAGTAGGGAACGGTGTTGCCTAGCCTCGATAAGAAAAGTCAGAAGGGATGCGTAAGCATCGTAACAACGTGGGGAAAATTAAACCTTGCATGGGGGGCAAGATCTTCACATTGGTATTGAGGACATAAAGATTCTTCAAGTCCTGTGAGGTATTCATCACTCTAATATTATGATAGATCATGAGTACAGTCTCTTTTGGTGATGGTTTTAAATGCCACGATTGCACGACAATCGGATACTACTAGAAGCTATCCTCAAACGCGACAAAAGTGCAAAGACTCACAGTGATGTAAAGAGCATAGGCAAGGTCATAAAGACGTTTCTCACTTTTGATTAGAGCAACTTCCTGAACATGAGGGGAAGACGCGTCAGAACGAGTGATGTCTGCTGTTATTGCCTTCCCCCAGCACAACTATTCATAATCCGCTTGCGAAGAGACCATCACCTCGGGCGTTTCAAGCCGCATCTCATTGTCATTTTTGGACATGGATTGATGATGGCATAGCGCCAAGATGAACAAGACGATGGCGAGCTTCGGCATCTTGACAGATGCAAAGTAACAATACTAACGGATATGAGTGAGTTAGTCAGTAGTTCCTGATCCTTCATTTTGATTTCATTTTGTGCATACACGGTCTTTTCAACGCCAGATGCGGGAGTTGTTGCGAAGAGGGAAAGATTTCATGGAATGTCAAGTTGGACGACGAAAGGGACCCTGTGGCAGACAGCCGCGAGATGCTAAGCAATGACATCATATCCGGTAACAGTGTAATCACAGCGGGTCAACCCTTAGCCTTTCATGTGCATGCAAAGTAACACAAGCATGCACTGGGTCGTTCACCTTGAAGAATTGGGAGTCGTGGTTAATCCGACTCTGTTGACACACTGGTTTCACGTCAATAATATTACGGCTTGTCACTTAATACAATCTTGACAACATGTCAACAAGAATCTATACGGACCATCTATTCCATCATAGCTGTATTATATTAGCAACGAAACATGATCATAACATTGTTATTGTATTTGTTCTCTGTCTAGGAACTTTTCATTCACTTCCACGTCACTCACGCGTCACATTACATAAGCACTACGCACATCTCAACAAAACAACAAAAAATTGACGGCGTCACTTCATCAATCAACAAAATCTCGACGACTTCTCAACAAAGCACCCTCAGGACGGCAGGCGTGTAAGTGGCCTTTATGTGAAAGTTGTATTAGGAGTCATTTTAGCGGTTTTCTTTCATTTCATGTTTTATTGTCAGATGTGGAC
>QEAN01000365.1:0-21458 GCA_006535955.1 Synchytrium endobioticum | reverse complement strand
ACCGTGTCATCAACGAAATCAAACAAGCGAAAAGGACGGAAGCGACAGAGCCAAACAACGGATGCCTTGACCGATTTTGACGATACTGCTGCAGGGTTCGAGGCCCATGTAGAACACACCATTGTAAACGACAATGATGACGATTTCCAACCTGAATTGGTGTTGAGGTCTAAACGAAAAACACAAGAGTTGACCAAGTCGAAAAGTTCTCAAGGGCAGGAAGAAGTCGTCCTGCAACAATCGGCGTCTAGTAGTAGTAATACAATCACTTGTATCAGTCATGAGCCCGACTTTGCATTGGCCCGTCGTCTCTCAATGATCGATCCGGGTTCAAGTAGTACTCCACCATCACCCAATGATATCAATGATGGTAAAGTTGACGGTAACGTCACCGGTACTAGTGTCAAGAGATCACTAGTCTTTATTGAGGATGCAGATGCGGTGTTTGAACAAGACAAGACTTTCTGGGCAGCCATTTCTACTTTGATCGAAACAACCAAAATCCCCATCATTCTGACATGCACAAGTACGTGAGCCATTCCCTGCCGTCGTATCCTTTGACAAGCGCTGTTTTGGTTCCATCGCGCCAAGTCCCCACATGATTTAGTCAACCCTATCTCGTATGACAATGAATGTGCAAGACCAATAGCCACACTCGAAAAGCACATAGCGCCACTATATGTATCACGGCCGAGTACGCTTGAGCTAGCTAGTTATGTGCATCTAGTTTGTCTGGCTGAAGGATTATGGGTGGATGCAGAGAGTCTAGTCAATTTGGCAAAGGATTTCCAATGATGACGAAAGAACTGCCCGACGTCAATATTCGAGAATATATGAAGTATTTGCATGGTCGAGAAGAGGATGTACATTGTGATTTAGTTGAAGCTCTAGGGCATCATCAAATTCCAGATATGCCGCCAAATCCGTGAGGGTTACGTTTCGACAGAAAAAAATGAAGGACGCCGTTGGGTCAGACTTGGGATGTGTTAGGTTTGAGGTTGAGCTAGACTGCCTGTTTGAGCTTGGGCCTCGCTCTGTATTTTACGGGAAGCCGCGAGCATTAGCGCTCGACTATGCTCCGGCTGTCTCCATCATGTGTCGCCATGATGTGGATCCACACGTTGGAACAGATCTCACCATCTCAGAAGATTCAAGAGCGCGTTCTGATATTGCCACGTCACCCAATATTGGTAATACTTTGTATGATAATTCAAACAGTATTAATGCCAGCAGTATACCGCCCCATGCTCGTGTACCGCCATCAAGCAGTGGTGGTGCATCCTCTGGTGCTGTCAGTATTGGTGGTAATAATGATAGTAGTAATAGTAGTACTCCAACACCACCCGCTGCACCGCCAATTTAAATACAGTATTTATTATCAACTATTGATCCAGACGTTGTACCATGCACATATTGCTGTGGCATCTTGGAGGGCAGCTACGCAACCTTACAGTGCCATGTAGCTGCTGATTGACGTTGCACACGAGTTTGTCCCAGAAATCACTGACTTATCATCCAAATTGGCTCATCATCGCGGATCTGATACTTTGATGCTCAAGGACTTTGCCAAAACGGCTGGTAGGCATTGAAGTTGTCCCTACCCCTGCCCTGCACAAGAGGGACCAAGCTTTATCCATTCTGATTGTTTTTTCTTTCCACGATAACCTGCATGCAGAACGATTCTATGACATTCGAATACCTGGGTTCAATGATGATCCAGAAGCACTAACTGCAGCATCCCAGACCGTATTTGAGGCGCGTGGCGGAGCGAGAAACATAAATGCATCTAGTGATGCCGATGCACATGCCGCAACTAGAAAGGTTGCCAGAGAAAAAAAGGAAAGAAAAAACCTCTGGAGACCAGCTCGACCCAATCCTCTACTAGCCCCTGTGACTATAATTAGAGTGGTCATTGGTTCCTGATGCTTCTGCTTTGTGGTTCTTTAATTTGCGTCCGTGGTTGTTTGCGAGCAGAGGAAGGAGACTGCGCCAGAGACGCTTCCTACACACTTTGAATACTTGATTTTCCATGCTAAAAGTGATTTGCTGACATTTAAGATTATGGGTGCATCATTGCGGTTGGATGGCCACACTCATTGTTGCCTCTCTATGTCTCCGGTCGCTCACTATCAGGTAATTCCGGCCTGATGACTCCGCTGATACGTCTATGAGGTGGCTTACTATGTATTCCATGCTCTAAGAAACTGATCTGAGGAGTTGTAAAAGACTAAGCCGGATGTTCGTGCTATAGTCTGTTCAAGCAGAATGTTTAGATGTTGTTTAGATTACGCGTTGATCACGACCAAGACAGGATTTCAAGCAAGAAAGGAGTCCGGAACTGAATCCGGAGTGGATATACTATATATCCCGTGTAGAACACTCCTGTTTAAGATCCCCCTCAGCTGTGGTGTCGGCCACGTAAACAAATTGCAGTGGGATTGGGTTCGTTCCCCCGAGCAACCCAACCATCGCATCCACAGATATCTGAATATCGACGCATATCAACCACGCCGTAAAATGACATCAATGAAGGTATCCTCGAGCAAGAAGCATGTCGCGGTGCATCCGCCGTTCAAGAAAATGGTTGAAGAGGCCATAATCGCGCTCGTAAGTTGGTGTGAAATTCACGGTGGTGAGACGCGGAAGTGATGTAGCTTGATCAAACCCAGTTTGAAGGGAATGAGAGGCATGGATGGATTTGTGGAGTATTCACACATCTGATATCGTGGATGATCTTTCGCATATGATATCTTATTTGAAAAATTATGCGTCAATGCGCTCATCAAACAGAAACGAGACATTATCATTATATCCACTAACATCCCTTTCCGCAAACTCCCATTCTACCTGCATTATTACGCGGTCCACTTAACCAGAACGAACGTAATGGAAGCAGCCGGCAAGTTGTGAAGAAATATGTATTGGCCAATTACACGGTGAGTAAACCGCAGTCTGTCATTTATCATGATTCCACTTGCATCATAACAGCGGTATTTGGTTGTGAGAAAGCTTGTGGTCACGCAATGAGTGGTTTACAAAGGAGATGGCTGCATCGTGATCGCTTTCAGCGCCTACATGAAAGTGACCATTGATTGATATTTCAAAATTATAGGTCAAGAACGATGCTGCTACAATTTTCAATATAAATGCCGCCATAAGAAAAGGAGTTGACGAAGGTGTTTTCGCCCAACCAAAGGGCCCCTCTGGTCCTATCAAGTTGGTAACTTCAGGTCGTCCCTCCAGTGTTGCGTCGAAGAAAAAGGCGTCATCAACCAAGAACGTCAAGACGTCGGCCATAAGTGCAAAAGCTGCCGCGGTAAGCGAGAACACTCCTGTGTCAATGGAAGTCGATACGTCTGAGTCAGTCGCTGGGAAAAAGAGGTGAGCATTTGTGCATCCATGTCCATTTCGTAAGTCCTTGTCGTGCTCCAAGTCAGAGAGCTCATCGCATCTACTTTCAGTGCAACCCAACCAAGGAGCACTAGATCCACCAAGACGCTTAAACTCACACCCATGGAGGTATGCAATTTGTTTTCTCCAGACATCTTTACTGCTGCTTTGAAATCTAGCTGGGTATTTGCATTGCATTCTCACAGTCCCATCGTGTTATTCACGCATGTAGGCGGCCATTGCTAAATTCGCAATGCCTGAAGTCCCCTTTGAGGTGACGTTTGCGAAATACACCAAGTCGCAACCACGCCCGGCGGCCCCAATCCCTCCCCCATCATTTGGGCCGTCCGGGACATTATTCGACTGTTACAGGCTGGGCCGAGATGAGGAGGCAGCTGCCTCAGTTGCCTCCTCATCAATGAAGCCACCTGTGGCCCGCGTAAAGCGGCGTGTGAGCGAAGATGACGACTTGTAATTATAAATAAATAAAAATATAAGCATTAAATATATTGTTGTATGGTACACATGGGGTTGCTAGCTCAGATTGTTGATGTAATCTCTTTATGAGTGTCTTCTGAACGAGACTTTCTTAGAGAAGTTGTTGTTGGAAAGAATGTATTGAAGAAAGGTCTGGGATAAAATCCTTTTTATACCCAACCAAACAGGGTTTCAGCCACATCAGGTGCGCGAGGTGTGCAGATGATATTATTAGTTAACGTGTTTTAAAGGATTCAAGGATTTAAAGGAATCATGGGGCTATGACTTACTTGAATCACTAGTTTTGAGTTGGTACTATGTTAGTGGTGTGTCGTTTTTGTTGAGTGTCGCCGGCGACGGCCGTGCTGGGCTGGCAAAGGTAAGCTGCGGTGCGACTGCATTCTGCATGGTTCTTCATGGTGCATCCTTGCCCACTCACTCGATGCTTCACCAGCTACTATCGAGTCGCCTCCAACTGCCCCACCAAATAAAAGGAGAAGATCATCTCGAATAAGTGCTTCCGCAGAAATCACTCTCGCGCTCGCCACCGCCGCCCATGCTGTTGCCGCCAATGTCATTGATCCAACCCCTGCAAATGCAACCAGCCCCACACCATGGTCGCCTGATTCCAAATTACTCGCTGTCGATGACTTTTTTTCTCAACGCTGATCAGGAAGGATCAGCAAGGATCAGCAAGGAAAAGAAACGTGCTGAAGCCCGACATCAAATGAGAAAAGACATGGTTGACCGCAACGAAAGCATGGCTGCGTTTAACGCCGGCAGACAAATGAATCCATTCCTGTTGCCGAAAAAGCATTCTCCTGCTGCATCCAATAAGCATCGTCACCCGATACTGCCATGTAGCACGAAATGGTCTGGAAAACACCTTACCCGCCCCCAAACCACACGCCATGACGTGTCAGTTGAAACAGGCTGCCCGTAGATGCCAGCCGCACCAAACGAAAAGGCGATTCCAATTCTCCTCTGAAGCAAAAGAAAAAGAAACCTCGCTTTTGGTGGGACGATGATGATCTAGATGATTTCATCGTCGACACCCAGGAAATAGGCGATGAAGATGACGGGCAATTCTAATTGCCAGGAGCACAAACTTGTAGCACTAGTAGAACTAGTAACATAAACTCCACCAAAAACTCAAAAAGTAGACCGTCTACCGTGTCATCAACGAAATCAAACAAGCGAAAAGGACGGAAGCGACAGAGCCAAACAACGGATGCCTTGACCGATTTTGACGATACGGCTGCAGGGTTCGAGGCCCATGTAGAACACACCATTGTAAACGACAATGATGACGATTTCCAACCTGAATTGGTGTTGAGGTCTAAACGAAAAACACAAAAGTTGACCAAGCCGAAAAGTTCTCAAGGGCAGGAAGAAGTCGTCCTGCAACAATCGGCGTCTAGTAGTAGTAATACAATCACTTGTATCAGTCATGAGCCCGACTTTGCATTGGCCCGTCGTCTCTCAATGATCGATCCGGGTTCAAGTAGTACTCCACCATCACCCAATGATATCAATGATGGTAAAGTTGACCGTAACGTCACCGGTACTAGTGTCAAGAGATCACTAGTCTTTATTGAGGATGCAGATGCGGTGTTTGAACAAGACAAGACTTTCTGGGCAGCCATTTCTACTTTGATCGAAACAACCAAAATCCCCATCATTCTGACATGCACAAGTACGTGAGCCATTCCCTGCCGTCGTATCCTTTGACAAGCGCTGTTTTGGTTCCATCGCGCCAAGTCCCCACATGATTTAGTCAACCCTATCTCGTATGACAATGAATGTGCAAGACCAATAGCCACACTCGAAAAGCACATAGCGCCATTATATGTATCACGGCCGAGTACGCTTGAGCTAGCTAGTTATGTGCATCTAGTTTGTCTGGCTGAAGGATTATGGGTGGATGCAGAGAGTCTAGTCAATTTGGCAAAGGAGTGTCACCACGATATTCATCATTCTTTGATGCAAATACCTTGGAGTTGGTCGTCGGTGGGGAAATTTCAGTTGCAGCCAGATGCAACCGATTCGACTGATTCAGGCGGGAAAAATGTCTCGGTATCCCGAGTTTGTACTGACATTCGGCCGGAAACCCCGACACCCCGTCTCAGCGAGTCCCATGTCGAGTTGTTGGAGCGTACAGCATTTGTGGACGCATTCGTATCAAGCTGTACGATCCGACGTTTTGAGGTGTGCCTTGCTCTACTTTGACGTTTTGCTCATGTCGGATAGGTAACCGTTTTCTCAATGGCAGATATATGTGAACCCGATGTATATAAGTCTCCTGGTGATGAATTTGCCGTAGGATTTCCAATGATGACGAAAGAACTGCCCGACGTCAATATTCGAGAATATATGAAGTATTTGCATGGTCGAGAAGAGGATGTATATTGTGATTTAGTTGAAGCTCTAGGGCATCATCAAATTCCAGATATGCCGCCAAATCCGTGAGGGTTACGTTTCGACAGAAAAAAATGAAGTACGCCGTATCCGTATATCCATTCTTTTGTACACATCGCATCGCGCATAGCATCTATCAATTACATCTGGGCCATCCGTCCTAACAGCTACCCCAGTCAGCCATAGGATAGACGTTACATAATAATCGGACGCTCTAGACATTGTTCCTTGCCCCCACCGGAACACGAACCCGGGTCGCACGCCCTCTCACGGGTTGCACAATAACTGCCCACCCAATGACATATTTCTGGACCCATCTGCTTATACAGACTTATGCTAGCGTCGAAGACGAACAAAAAAGGCATTTTTGCAATGTCGTGAATCCGGAGGTAAATACTTGTCGTAAAAATTGACAACAAATTCTTCTGGTTTGAATCCAAACTGTTGATATAGCATCTATTCGTGAGTGAAAGTGCTCAAGTATTGGAAAAGATCAACAAAAAGCTGTAGAGTAATTAGTCTCGACAATCAACCAAGCGCTCACCATGGCAGGATTATCTGCTGATACGTGAAGAGTAATATCTCGGCTAGGTAGGCTCTGAATCAGATAATACAGCATGAATCTACGGTTTCAAGTCTTTAGTGGTAGCACGACCGTGAACCCGATGCCAAGGAGCATGTCCGTAGTGTTTAACTCCGCATCCATATGCCTCCCCAACACACCTCGCTATTCCATGACTCCCCCAGCCAGGTCGGACAGCGACATACGGAATATACCCCTCTGGTGTCATGAATGCACATCCAACCACTAGACGTCGATATATAGCGACAATCGAGTAGTCTGGATACATTAGATTCTCGGCCACTAGTTGTACAGGTTTGAGCTCGGAGGATAGTCGATAGTCGTGGAAGCAAGTATTATACATACCATCAATGCCTGGCCAGAAAACTCTCCACAATAAATCATTCACCTGATCCAAATGCCAGAACTGGAGGTGACAATAGTCGATGCTGTTATATGGTTCTTCTGATTCATTCCTAAAATCCATGTCGAGTCAGCCAGGAAACGCTACAGGACAAGTCAAGAACGACAAGCACGATCACTACACACCCATACAAATTCCTAATCTCCCCCAGTATCATCATCCCGGGTGGTTGACTAGTATAATCCTTCCATATAAACGGTTTTAGAACACGTCCTGTGTACGGACTTGATCGTGGTTCTGCAGCTGTCAAAGATGTTGAAAGAAATGGTAATCCGAACAAAGTAGCGGCGAATGAGTCTTCATATGGGATGCTCAAGACTTTGGTAGGTTCAGATGGGCGCAGTTTGAGAGTGTGAAGGGATGGAATACTGGATAGCACCGATGCGTCGAGATCAAAGATGTGGATGTGCTTTGATCGTTTGATCTGGTCGCCGGCGTTGAGTTTGATGTTCAATTGCGCATGATAGCGACAAGACACAAACAAGAGTCCAGGACATGCATCGACGCTATACTGTAGAAACTCACCTTTCTTAATAAAAGCTTCCTTCTCAACCTCCTCACATTCACATCATGACCCTTGACTTTCTCTTTTTCATTCAAGACATGCAGCGTTTGAAGCTCTTCCGCAGCTGAAATGAACTCATCTTCTAACCGAAGAAGAGGACCTCCTGCATCTTCTTTCATGAGTAAACTACTCAGGAATGCTCTCCCTCTTTTTTCATGGAATGGGACAGTGGTGCCGCCGGTCGATGTCAGATGGGATCGAACCCCGCCTTCTTTGACAGGTGTGCAACACCACACATGCTACTCGTCGCGGGAGTACGCCTGGCTGCATCCCGCCATGACAACGTTTCCCATTTTGGATTTGACGTCGTGCGCTCGTTCCAATTCATTTCCATGCGCATCAAGACTTACTGTCATGGCGTGATGTGGACAGACTCAAGTGGTGCGGCACTTTCCACGCTCGTTTTTACGCCCCTAGTGGCTTAGTGGTGCCAAGCACTGGCAGCAGCAGATGATAGCAGGTGATTAGATATATTATTTCTGGAAATCCAGCTGCAGCAGTCTGCAGCCCTCATTCGACCAGATTAGCTCCCAGTACCATGAGGCTAGACATCATACCAAAAGGCCCCGCTGCTCGATTCATTGATGGTTATCCGGGTTTGACAAAAAGCTGCATCGTCGGTGCTATCTTCTTCCCCGACTCGGTTAGATCCGGGACAATAGTAAGAGTCCAATTCCTTGGAATCGTTGAGACGTAAGCATGCGGTGTCATCGTTGAATGCTGTTTCCTATCCTTCAACCCTGTAAAATGGTTTGCATTCCATGAGGGGGTGCCCACCACAAATGTGGCATAGAGTACATCAGCATCATGATTCGGGTCATATGCATTGTCATCGTCATTTGGTGAATGCATGTCCCGAGTCATACATGCACGCTTGATCTTATCTCAAGCACATGCACCCAAGTTGAGGGCTACACACATGCGCATCTCAGCTTATATCACCACGACCCCAAGTACTGCCGGCATGCATGACATGGATAGACTATACGTACGATGTGCTCGGTTATTGCATTCATAGTTTCAAAGTCTCAGCTTCACCATTTGCCACTGGACACACTTGGAGAATACCATGCTAACATGTATCCTGGTCTCAATCAAAAATAGTGAGATTAGTGTCTCCAGTAATACAGGCATGAACTCGTTGAAATCCCCCAAACAATCCAACGTCATCATATCACTATCGCAAGATGTAGTAGTTCCACCTCAACAATCGGCACTGAGAGTCAAGAAATCTGTTGAAGTGCCATTCGAATTCGAACTGCCGGATGATCCATCAAACGACAATTGTCGATGGGTTCTGCCTGTATCGTGTCAATATGCCGTAACTGGAGTTTACAAGTTCAAAGTTCTATATCATCTATTAGCCAAACCAATTTACATACCACCAGCAATTACTCGAACCAACTCATCATCATCCTTATCATCCTTATCATCCATCTCATCATCTCTATCATCTTCACCATCAATGGATAAAATAAACCATCATCAGGAAGTTGTGCCGGTTGAGATGGTGTATTATAGCCCTTCACACTTGCTGAAGTTAATTCAAAGTTACGAAGACATGCTTTACAGACATGAACTTAGTCAGTTGATTGTTGCGGTCGGGTTGAACTCGAACGTATTTGGGAGGACTGATCCAATTCATATCAAGTTGAGTTTGACACCTACCCATGGGGATGTTAGTATCGTACACGCGGAAGGTATGTTATTATCCGCACTGAGATTTGTCTCCCTTGGGCGTGTCTCTGCTAATTGTCGACACAAAGTAGTGTCCTTGAAGGAAATGCATTCAGTAAAATCCGGAGCCCGAACATATAGCAGCACCCGGCACCTAATCTCATCGTTATTCCCCGATCTATCTAGGGACGAACCACGTCATCAAGAAGTAGCCACAAAGTTTCATGTGCCTGCAGATTCCTGCCCGAACGAAGAAGTCCCATGTGCACCCCTTCCAGCAGCACACCGTTTACCATCACCGACTGAGAGTGAAGATGGTCTTGCCGCAGGTATTAATGGCAGCAGTAGTAGTTCCAGCAGTCATTACAACTTTCAAAGGGATGGGGAAAATCATAGTAGTAGTAGCAACGGTAGAAGAGGGGCATTACCAAGATTTATGAGTGGCGCTACCCCTTTGGATGAGATCAGGGTGTTGCCGGCATTAGGTACGCATTCGTTGTGAAATGTCTCTTTTGCCGTCGATGGTGATGACGTTTGGACTAACACATCTGACACAATTCAAGGGTTTTCAACCAATCTTTGTTTTGAGGTATCCCACGCCCTCAAATTTACATTGATGGTCATGGTAGGAGGCAAAATGAAGTGTTATTCGTGGGAGTATCCGGTGCAAGTAGTATCTATACGGCAGTCGATGGCCTATGCACTCCTCGAAACTGCGTCCGAATTGCTACCGCCTCTCAGTTACGAGAAAGCTAGTGGGTCCGTCCTCACTCACCATGTGCCCATCTGGCAGATTCAGGCCAAGTCGTTGACTGCGTAGATCAGTTGGCAAGGTTGTTTTTGGTGTTATTTATCTTCTTAGAATATAGAGTCTTCCATCGTCACTGTCAGTATTATCCGTCAGTCAGTAATAAAATCCATGAAGTGCCTCATTTTGACGTGAATGAATGTGTATTGCGCCAACGTGATCTTCCCAAGCGCTCATCACCTGTGAGTCCCCACAACAAAAATATAAACCACATTTTAATGGGCAAATCAGGCGCAAAGACAGCCCAAGCTGGAAACACCTTGCTCCCAGCATCATTGGCTACCAGAGGAGGCCTATTCAATAGCGACGACCAAGCACCAGTGGCCCATCATCACCATAATCACCTATCTGCCATGATGACATCCGATGCAGCGCAACAGCAGCCATCGTCAAACGGAAGCGTCACTGACCAGACTGCTTCAGACGCCACCAACGGATTGACTAGTAAAGACTATTACTTTGATTCTTATGCTCACTTCGGTAAGTATCTGCTTTGTCGTGACATCTGAAACATATGTCCGTGACTTGGCAAGCTCGTTGATGCGTGGATGGAAAGGGCCTCTGGTGGTGCTTTGGGAACATGTGTGACGTTGAATTTGCAATATTGCAGGCCTTTATTCCGGCTGCTGATGATGAGCTTGTAAACTGACACTTTGCCAACCAATGAAAAAACAGGCATCCACGAAGAAATGCTCAAAGACGAGGTCCGTACAACCTCATACCGAAACGCCATGTACCAAAACACCCATCTCTTCAAAGACAAGGTCGTCCTAGATGTGGGTTGTGGAACCGGCATCCTATGCATGTTTGCCGCTAAAGCCGGAGCCAAACTTGTCATTGGTGTAGATATGGCCGGCATCATTGATCAAGCTCGGTTAATAGTCGAAGATAACCACTTGTCTGATAAAGTCGTACTGATAAAGGGTAAAATGGAAGAAGTCGTATTACCCGTTGAAAAGGTAGACATCATTATTTCCGAATGGATGGGATATTGTTTATTATACGAATCCATGCTCAACACTGTATTATACGCACGTGATCGGTATCTGGCACCCAACGGTCTCATCTTCCCTGATTCAGCTACAATGTATATAACAGCTATAGAAGATGGAGAGTATAAGGAAGAAAAGATTGGATTCTGGGATAACGTTTACGGATTCAGTATGGCCAGAATCAAAGATTTGGCATTACGCGAACCGCTAGTCGACACCGTTGATAACAAGGCTGTAGTCACAAGTCCCTCGGCATTTAAACAGATTGATTTGTATACCGTTACATTGGACGATTTGAGTTTCGCAAATCAGTTTAGTTTGAGGGCATTGCGGGATGATTATGTGCATGCCTTTGTAGTATATTTCGATATTAGATTTGGAGCATGTCATAAGTCCCTGAAGTTTTCTACTGGGCCACATGGTGAGTGATTATTTACTTCTTGAACTGTTTGAGACTGACCTGTGGTGTCAACCACTGGTTGTCAAGGATACAAGCAGTTGAATTGTCGTTGAAGAGAAACGCTCAGAATGTGTGCTAACACGATTGAACTAGCGCCATATACGCATTGGAAACAAACCGTCTTTTATACACCCGACTATCTTACCGTCAAACAAAATGAAATCATCACTGGTACATTCACATGTGGACCTAATGCTAAGAACAGTCGAGACCTGGATATTGAAATTGACTACGCTTTTGACGGAGTTTGTGGTCGTACACAAGGACAGCATCAATATCGGATGTGCTAATTTGTGTATGTATGTATGTAGTGGTGCACGTCTAATATAATGGTAAGTTGTTGACTGACAAAAAGCATGAGTCGATAACATGTACTCGAACGATAGATTGCAATCCTTCGTAAACCAATTGCATTAACATACAATGCCAATCGCTTGCCTTGATGAATAACATAATATCGCCCTATTCGCCTTTTCTCTCTCTTAGCGTCCATATGCAGCTTCATCTACAGTTGTCGGAATTTTTGTCCTGTCGGAAAATAGAGTACTTGTTCTCTACACTGAACATCTTACTGGGTTTATTCAAGTTTCCTGGTTCGATGTGTTCCTGCTCTTAAGGAAACGGAAAATCCAAGGGTCTCGCGAGAAAGAAGGGAGCTCCGACCAAGCACTTAAGAGACGCGCCCAATGAGTCATGGCAACTAAGATGTCCTGAATCAATGCATTTACAAATATTTGTGACTTGTTACAAGTTGCCATGTACGGGAAGTCTCGTGCAGACGAAGCCCTACTATTGATGTTGTTGAGATGCAGAGGTCAGCTTTGCTGAGCAACTCTCACTCAACTTCTCGTTTCATTCCATGTATTGTAAAACCCATCAATAACTCGATCAGAGATCAATACAACGAGTGTACCAACCTATCCAGCTCATAGAGCAACCCAACAGATGTGATATCCACGTACGTCATTGTTTTATCGCAGTATTCACTCAACATGCTGGCGTCATAATATTGCTGCGCCGTCAGACTGCATGTTCCTGTGTCCAATCTTTCATGGGCTTAAGTGAAGTAACGCTTCAGATGAACGTCAAGCTATAGTTTCACGGTCGTCTCGACACACTTCTGTTAGTTTGCTGCATATCATTAACCGGTGTTAGTAAGTAAACCAGTAACCTTGCAATGGATAATGTGGCTCTTGAGGTATGCCTCACGTTTCCTTGTTGATTGTACGAACTTTGACGCCTGAATGAACAACTTCAGCCTGCATCAAGTGTTGGTCGAGCCAATGCTCTGTTGCCTCTTCGGCCACAATTGGAATCGTCGGTGTTACCACCCAGTAATGGTGACATCAACCCAAATCTACCAATGAATGAAAAAAATCTATGTCCACCGGAAAACTCTGCTCCAGAATCCGAACACGCCAAGATTGGTGGCCCTGATGATGGTCTCTGTGATTATGAGCGAGTGTTCTCCAAGGTGTTCTGCAAAGACGAATTATGGGATGGCATTGAGCTTGGCTCAGCTTTATCACATCAGACATCTTTCTATGTCACATTAGTAAAGTTTGGGCCGGACGTGGATGAATTCATGTACACTGAAATCGATGCCGACACTGCTCCGTTAAATGGAGCTGGTCGCATGAAATCTCGGTTACGTCGCTCTGTCGGTATTCTTACCAAACGTCCTTTGCCGGCTCATGCCATTCCGTCATTCGCAGTTTTTTTGAATGGCTTTAAACCTTGTCGTGTTGATGTTTATGAGTGGTGTTTGAATCCGAACGTATGTCTGGCCTTACACTTTCCGCTTCACTAATGACCACGAAAACTCTAGGAAAAGAAGGTGACATTCACAAAGGAGGAGATGCACAAAATTTTGCTGTTTCATCAGCGATTCTGGTCATTTCATCATATGCCTCCAATATCATGTCACGAGTTATCAGCAGACCCACGCCACTTTCTAGTAATCCCATTTTTGGGAGAGCTAGTCGGCGAGGCGCTACAGGCCAGATCTTCTAGTAAGGCTCTTGGTGGCAAGTGGCCTGATCCCCAAAGCTTGGCGTCGTCACCACCATGTGACTGGAGTATCGACTGGCAGCTAGTCAATAATGTGGCAGCTGATAAACACGTGTCAGCCTGGGAATGGATTGCATCCCTTGGGAAGCTGTTTAGTGATGATCAAGTAGCGGTCTCATTGTCACGATATAGAGAGGTTATGTTTGATTCCCTTTTCAGCCACGTCTACGAGTCTCGGAAGAACATAATCACCGCGACAGATCCAACATCGACGTTTGACACTACTCTTCTTGCCAAAATCAATAAGATGTTGTCACAAACCGTCATAGTCACTCCTCACAACGGGCAAGCTTATGCCCCAGTAGCTGTGATAACATCAACTCAACCATCATCCCCATTTGTGCACACCCGAGCCCATTCTGCATCTTCGTCAGATGCTCCATCCACCTACCAAACTTACGTGAAAAATTTGGGGTATGAATTATCTCATCCCGAATCAGCGATGATTGCGGTCAAGCCAATTCCAGCTTTACGCGATATGACGCATCCATCAGGCAAGTACAAAAAGCAAGCAGGACATGGGAATAAGGAGCTGGGAAGTGCATTACTCGTACCTGATGTAGGAATAGTGAAAGCTATTCCCATGGCGTTGGTGAGGCTGGGCATGATTTTACCTTCAGTCTTATACAGAGTGAGCAGTATAATCTGGGCTTCGACTGATGTTACAATGTGGCTGGAATTTTTTTTTCATTACTACTCTACCCTTTAGCTGGACCTATATTGTTTGATTTACGAGTTTAAAGAGCGAATCAACGTTCCCGACGTCAGAATCTCTACGCTACATACAGCATTCAGTGCTCCTGTAGCTCATGAAGCAACAAACTATGATCAACTAGAACTGCTGGGTGATGCGTTTCTAAAGTTTGCTACTACAGTGGACCTCTATATTGCTGACTCAAAGGCTGCCGAGGGTGTGATGTCTGAGAAGAGAGTCGCTCTGATATCCAATGGTCGATTGTATCAGCGGGCGTTGGAACATGGTGAGGGTTTTTGACAATTCTCAAACAACTCTGTTCATCTGATACCACTAGTCTATAATACAGGGCTACCGGGATTGTTAATTGTTAATCGATTCGATCCTCATAACTGGTCAGCAGCCGGTTTCCAAGCGCGGACTATGGCGGTAACTGCTAAAGACGATGCTGATCGGTCAAGTGTTAAAAATTGGAAATACAGATCTATATCTCGAAAAATGTTGGCGGATTTTGCTGAAGCTATAGTGGGAGCATATGCGTCTGATGGTGGATTTGACGCCGGTGTACGTTTGCTAAATCGACTCGGTATTGTGTCGCAACACACACTGGATGTTTTGGAGGCCCTGGGTACTGCTCCAGAACTACCCAGCCTTGATAGTTATAGCAGTCGGCATGGGTGGCATAAAGATGTCGAGAAAGAAATAGGATACCGGTTTAGGAACCGAAATCTCCTTACAACAGCTTTCACCCATCCTTCGTATCCGCAAGGACAATGCAATGCACGACTTGAATTTTTGGGCGATGCATTGATGGATTGGTTGATCACCAGCTACTTTTTCAAAAGTCATACACACCTTGATGCTGGCAGAATCTCGGACTTGAGAAGTGCCTGTGTCAACAACGATAGCTTTTCACTGTTATCAGTGAGTCTGAACTTTCACAGGTATATTCTACATAATTCAGTATCGTTACAACGCGATATAGACGCATACGTTGAGTATCTGAATGGTCTAGGAGATAAAGGAAAATCTGTTGGAAGTGGGGTGTCAATTGCGGTGGCATCCATGTCGAACGGTTGTGGTACTGCCCACGCCGCACCGAAAGTTCTGGGTGACGTATTCGAAGCCGTCGCAGGCGCTGTATTGGTTGATTCGAACTGGGATTTAGACATAGTTTGGAAGGTGGTGCGGCCGTGGATAGCTCAGTTTATGAATGAACATGCGAATCCAAACATGGCCCATAAAGCACCTGTCCGTCAGATGCATGAGTACTTTCAGTTCCCTGGAGTCGGGGTTAATGTCATTTCTTATAAGTAGGAATTCCTGAAATTTGCTGTTCACCACTCTTCGAGTTCCCACAACAACCCAATCACTGATGATTCCCAAACACACCTCGACTAGGTACACGTGTGATGATGAAACAGGAAATCATACTTGCCATGTCTTTTTATGGGGCGAAGAAGCTGTATCTGGTCGAGGGAACTCCAAAGTGGCAGCCAAGAAAGCAGCAGCCACTAACTGCCTATCTTACATTGAACTCAATCGCCAAGAGCTGGATAAACGATTATCGTCTGGAATCAAGGGCAACTCTAAGAGCTTGAGTACTGTCGAAATAAAGACTGCAAATAGCGTGTTGATCCAAGGGACAACATCGCCTTTACAGACCGGCAAAACTGTACCAAGTACCTCGGTCGCCACCACAACCTTGGCTAGCTCAACATTACCACTTTGCACAAAGAGAGGTACAGCAACTAGTTCAACGGATTCAATGAGGAGTCAACCGCCACTACCACCTCCCCTTGCATCGCGTGTCCATGTATACCGCGGATTACCTGAAGAACCACAAATCCAGCCTCCGCTTCGACCACCACGTCCCGCTCAACCATCATCTCCCAATAGTGATATTTCGATGCAACTTGATCCAAATCAGTTGCAGGAGTTGGGACGCGTGTTTGCTCAACTGGTGCAGGCTAACGCCATCACAATATCCCCCAATGCTCTGCACAATATGGGTAGTAGTCTGAATGTGTTGTTAGGCGGTGTAACTACCTATAGCAGCGTTGAACAAGCAGCCCGCACACAGCCATCGCTCCTTGCTCCTCCAACGGCTGACCGGAGTGACTCATATAATATCAGACCTCATCCTACCATGCCCGCCATCTCACCTTCATCGATCCCTCATATAACAAGTTTCTCTAGCCGTACAACTAACGAATTGCCGCCAGGGGTAATGTCTCCATCATCATGGCATCCGCCTCCATCACTATCGCCATCGCTTTTGCCCCCACCGCTACCTGCCGGTCCGCCACCACTATCTTTCAACAATAATCACATTTACCAAATGAATCAGCCCCTTTTCTCTTCCACGAATCTTCCACTGAACTATCAGCCCAGCATGCATAGGCCCTCCCTAAAACGACGACTTAATCTGGATGGTGACGTCTGGGCACCTCATTCTTATGATTATAACGCCTCTGAGCCGCGAAGGAAAAGAATTGCTTTTGGGAACAATCAAGTGCCTCGTAAATAGCCCCAATTCAGGATTTTGGAGGGTACATGAAGGCATTTCAGTAGTATCCTGTCATATTGACTTTGTATATAAATCGCAGGGAAATTCCGTTGACATTTTTTTTGGCGCCTGAAACTTCCTATACTAACAACCCGAAGAATTCTTCGAAAGGCAACCCAACCTGGGTACGAAAGTTTTCAAGGTGCTACTGTTGCGGAAAATGAACTTGCATCTGCCCCTTGAAGTTGTACACGCAGTTTGGGTAGCCACAAGCCCCATCATGGCATAAAAGTAAATATTCGGATGAGCTCCCTCTGCGAGATGCATTCGCTGTGAAGTATTTGGAGCCGGCATGCTTCTAAGTACGTATGCAGTGCTGGTGTCAGTGTGCGATGTGACATAGGCATTGGCATGGTGCGTGCTGGTACTTTACTGTACTTTGAATTTGGCAGGCAAGTCGGCCGTGCGCTGCGCGATGTGGAAGTCGCCGATGGCTGCTATCAAGACCATCTTTCCTTGCTGAGTGAAGTTGATGCGGGGAAAGGACAGACGGTTTCTCGGTGTTTATATATATAGAAAGCACGATCCGCCTCATGGACGCGCGGGCGCCAATCAAGCGGCAGCATGGACGGATAGACGCGGCAATACCCTGGCACAGCAAGCACAACGCGTGGCTGATCCATTGTATCCATTATAGATACATTATAGCACGATGTTCAGACTCCGCGCTTCAGTTAGATGCCGAGACACATCACCTTACTTGCAACCGATGCACCATGATCGTGGGTTGAACCTGAGTGGTTTGATTCTAAAAACCTAAAACCAAACTCGGACTCGATTAGAAGGATGCGGCGCGTCTGACGCCATGCCCCCATCCGGCATTCTGGAATAGCCCCCGACATCCCAGTTGTGACGACGCAGCCTTCCCTGCGGATCGCTCCCCAAATGCCCCAATCCACGCGACTCTCAGAGACAATGCGCGAAAGGGCCAAAAGGACGCAACGTGCTTACTCTCTCCCATTTTCCCATCACGACAACACATCGCATAGGCGCCATCTCCTCCCATTATTACGCACTACCAAGAATGTGGTCACGATTCATGTCAGCCATAGGCTTCCCCCGCAGAAGCCGCCGCCACTCAAGACCTCCCACATCCAGTACTATTGACCCGACGGTCGAAATACTGGCGGCTACCACAGTGCGCGAATTACAAGCGAGGGCCATGTGCCATCGGAGAAGCATTGCTTCCGATTCGTGGAGGCGGGACTCCACGCTTGTCAGCTCACCCTGTGACCCGGGATCAGTCCCGAGGGGTGGGGACGGTACCGGTCGAAGCAGCAAGTGCCATGGGAGGTTGAGTGTTGTCAGGCCTGTGGGCGTCCAGGTATGTACGGACTTTTGCACGATTGCCATGTTTTTATTGGCTCATGACGGATCTGTCTTTAACCAAAATGTCGATACGTAGATCGCCGGGTTATTGGAGAAACTGGAGGCGGAAAGTCGGGCCGCAGAAGGGAAGCTTGAGCCTTAAGTTCAGAAACTCTTGCTTAAATAGATGTATTTACGTGTATTAACGTACATTATTAAAATGTATATTGAATACATTCATTTAATTCTTGCTTAAATAGATAATGCATGTATTAACATACAAATTCACCCGTGCCAAGAGCAACTACGACGTTACGACCATCTTGGACTTTTCGACCTATGGTACAATCAACCATCTCTAGCATCTTATTGATCACCATGTCCCATTCACCCCATTCGTTAGATTCTAAGATGGAACCTGAACGACGTATACGAGGGACAATCGCATAATGATGAATTCCCGATTTTGTTTCATATGTTTGACTGCAGCTTACATGTCAAACTCTGAAATGATGAATATGAACCACCAATCAACAGTAGTGGAATCAAATGATATATACAGTATGTCATATGGATACATGTCTATCCGTCGCAGTTGATTCCTCAAGTTCGTGTAGAATGCAAACAGTCCCTTCGAGTATTATGCGCTCGGACGGATCGTTAGTGCATGAGGCATGCATATGCTCAAGTTTCGACAAATTTTTCTGTTTTCTGCAAAGACACCAAGCAGATTCTGAGCAAATTGACGTGCGGCTTGCTTGGACCACACGCAGTGCATGCATGAAGGGTCTCCGTGTCAGACGCAATCGACATGATGAAAAACACGTCACAACTTTGTGCGACGGACCATCATCAGGCAGAAAAGACCGACCATAACAAAGCGATCATAAGCCATAGGCCGCATTATCATTACACAGGCCATCCAGCCCATCCATTCCCATCAGCCATAGCAAGTTCCGTTTGCCTCATCCGGCAACGACCCATGAGGCAACCATCAACTAACCCAGCTGCGGGCCATCGAATATAGACATGGATGCCACTGACATACTAGCAAACATCATAAAGAGCGAAGACGGAGTACTCAAACTGAACGACCAGTTCCTCTACTCCCACGGTCTGCCACATCTGCCGGACAACAGCCACGTCACCACCAGCTGCAATGCGGGTGCTCTGGCCAACGATGATGGCATGGGCAATTTAGACAGATACCTTGATCGTACCCTGGATTCTGAAACCCGTGGTATGTAGCCCGGGCAAGTTCCGCCCGAGTGCTGAAACTTGGGGATGAACCTTATTGATGCAACAACCAAGTTCATACCCGACTCATGTAATAGATAGCATCCCATGCTTGTTCGCTGTGCCCTCATCGCCGTCGGAAATGAGCGCTATGTCAACCACAACTCCGCCCCCTTTCTTAGCTGACGACACCACCAACGGCATGCCAACCCCTCCGCCATCCTCCGTATCCGCTACCTCTATGATGACGTCACCGCATGACGGACCGCCACCTGCGATTGCCATCTTGCAAGAAATTCCGCACGTCCAGCTGCCAGAACCCAAGAAGAGAGGACCTCGCAAGTCAATCGTCCCAATTTTTGGTTCCCTTCGAGAACTAACATACGAGAGTTACAATGTAGGACCTGGTGGTAAGCGTAAAAAGTTGACCGTCGACGAGCGGGAAGAGAAGGCTCAATTGAGGTATGCTTGATGTTGACTTTGTTGAGAAAACAGATCAGATGTAATTCTCAAATCTCTCGTAGGATGCTGAGAAATCGCACAGCGGCTCAAGAATCACGAGACAAGAAAAAGCAATATGTAGAAGGTCTAGAAGACGAAAATCTTAAACTCCGTAGGCAAAATGCCGATCTAGCTCAACGTTTACTAGAGTCAGAGGTACGTCTGGGCGTTCGCCCATCACTCCTCGCGCTGCAAATCTACTCATATATCTCGCAGCATAGGCTGAAAAGCAGTCTCTCAGAGCCCAATTAGAATTTTTTACCTCCCAATTCTCCCAGATCCATGCTCTGCTGCCTACCCCCACAGCACCATCATTCCCTCGCGCGCCCAATAATACACCTGCGGCTTCTGTCTTTTCAAGCATCCTATTTCCGCAAACTGCCACAAATCTAGCCCCGCAGTCGCTTCATTCCTTCCAAGCACCGACACCTCATTACAATACACAACCACAAGTTACAACCACCACCTATTCGACAAGTAGCACTTCGACAGTCTCACTAGCTGATTTATTAGGATTCAATAGTAATAGTAGCGCGAATGGATCATCTAACGCTTTGAAGCAAACCACGACTACAAAAACAACGACTACAGTGACGAGCACGATGCTACCTACCTATAGCAGCAATGCTAGCAGCAGCAGCAGCAGCAGCGGTGGAGAGTCATGGTGGTCGTGGTTCTTTGATAGTAAGAAGCCAGGAGGAGGGACTGTCAGTACCCGCACCAGTGATGATGTCCCGTTGCCATCTGGCGTCTACAGCGCAAAATTAGGCCCATCCACCAGTAGTATTAAAAGTGAAGAAAGCGTAACAGCCCCCACGAAGGTCGACGGTAGTGAGGGTAGGATTAAAAGCGCCTTGTCACCAACCGGCGTGGCCACTACCAGGAATGCGTTGTATACTTTACCTGGCATCAAGCAGAGACCGTTGGTGAGAGTTAATCGCCAGTTGTAATCCGATATAGCTCCTTGTTCTCATGCATGGCAATGCGTCAGCGTTTTGAGCGGACTTGTGCATCGAAGTATTGTAAAATATATGGCACCTTGTCATCATTAGTGGTTTGTCCTTGCTGGGATCAGATTACAGCCGCACACTGATCGCAAGTTCAAAGCTCTTGTTTTTTGTCGGCTCCACCAAGGACGCAAAGGAACTGTTAACAGTGTCAACACGACAGGCCCCTATTCGACCATCGTGCTGTTAGCAACCAAACAACATCATGGAAATGATTCCACTTACGTAGGCCAATGTTTCGCGAATTTTCAATCCGCCTAGCGAGTCTTTCGACTCTTGCTCGGGCCAGCCCGGGATGTA
>QEAN01000364.1:0-21530 GCA_006535955.1 Synchytrium endobioticum | reverse complement strand
CTAAATCCCACGCTGCGATATCGGGACCGTGGATTATTGATCTGAGTAACTCTTGCGTAACCAACACATTGAGCTCTTCTATTTATACCATTGGTTTTTCGCGAGTCACCCGCGTTGGAATGTGACTGCCCAGGTCCCACCTAGCTTACTCTTTTCAATCGCACTATCTTTTTAGAGGAGTTTGGAAGGTGGTCATTACACTGTCACCCCCCCTCCCCCTTTTTGCTGCTGTTCCCCGGTAGTTGATTCTACCATATTTTTTTGAATGGGACAGTAACCAGTACTTCCCGATAGTTCTACCATATCTTGTCCTGGATATCGACCTGCGCTATCCGGTAGCTTCTACCATAAGAATGAGACAGTACATTGTACTTCTCGGTAGTTCTACCATAACTTTGGACTGGATAGCGGCCGGCGCTATTTGGTAGTTTCTTGTGACGTGCTAATGATATCCTTTGATACTTTTCTTGCTTTTAATAATATGTTAGGTGTAACAATACCTCAATGTGTTGTAGCTACATATCGCCTCAATGGGATATGGAGCCACAGTCCCACAAGAAACTCACATAGTATTTAACTACTTGCTCAAGTGTAGTTACACCCTCGACTTGTGTTGTCTACTCCTTGATTGTTGTCAAGTCTGTGTCGATGATTTGTACAACAGTGACCCTCACAGCCTGCACAACAATGCTATCGCGGTAGGCGTATATTACGTAACAATCTCGCGTAGATTCGTTACAACGTATGAAAATGGAAAAATAATTCGGCCTTTCACATTCTCTTGGGTGTATAAAAATTACTTATGCTAGTGCTTGGAATGATGAAGAGATTTAGTAGGTCAGAGGTTTTCGTAAATCAAATCTTCCAAGTTTGACGGTTTGGGACGATTCTTCTCAAGGCATACTGTTTTTTCATATTTCATTTCATTTCATCATTTTAGCTGTTTCATAAGTGAGCCGAATGGCATTATCTCCTGATACCCGTGATACACATAGATGATATTGGAGTTAATGGTGACGATGGTGACGAGAATGAGGTTGACATTGTGACAAATTGTCTGACAAGGAACAGTGTGGAAGCGTTGATCTCATGACGGAAGCTGGCATCATACCCTTAGACCATATACTGGTAGAAAGGTTATTCACCAACTGGTGGAATGTAATATTTCCAGTGAGACACCGCAATGAAATGCGGCTATTGCTTGTTTTCGCGTATTGACTTTCCTAAGGAGTTACGCTCTTACGATATTTTCGTTTCACTCAAGATGTAACTGATCTACGCGAGATTGTTACATAATTTGCTAACGAGTATTGTTGTGCAAGCTTGAAGGTGATAGTTGTCATGCGCCATGTACGACATTGAAGAAGCTGAGTATCCCTGCTGAATTTCAGTTTAACTCACACTGGAATCGGAGAGCTGAGCGCATTCATAAGCGCTTATATCTTCACAAACTAAAGGCAGCCACTCCCGGTCCCCCCGCCTACCCTGTTGACAGACCTCGCAAGTTTTATAACCACAACATTAAATTCCTGAAGCAACAGAGAGCTAGCTCTTTTGTCTGTTGTTTGTTACGAAATTGATATTTAAGCTCATAAAGTGAATTCCGTTATTCATTTTCGACTAATAGACCAGATTTTTGGTTACGAAGTTCACCTTCTTTTGAACAATCAGAAGGTGTTACTCCGGTTGACGTGTGGTCCCAACTACCTCGGAAGCGGGGGGGTTTGGAAACTGAAGGGTTACCTGACGGTCGGAGATGCAGCGCAAAGTAATTTACTACTAGTTTGTGAGTCATCACTAGAGTTGACAGAATCTTCGAATGTTTCTTCAACGTGAACAAGTAGATCCAGAAGGTTGGCTAGTAAATGGAGCAAGAGTTGCATTCATAGCCTTGGCAGTTTGCTTCCTTCCGTTTTAAGTGCAGCCTGCACGAGCGTCTCTTGATTCCATGATATCGTCATTATCCTTCTCACGAACGAATACATATGAATCTGTTTCATCGGGTGAGAATTATACATCGACAACAGCTGATAGATCCAAACGATGGAAGAGAAATATGGCGTTGACGCTCTTGTCATTGGCTATTGTGTATGTAGCAGCTCTCGCGGTTTCGAATCTTGATGCCGTGAGTTCAGCTAAGCATCAGACAAGTCAGATGATGATCAACTCATGGTTCTACACGACTTTTAGATTCTGATGCTCTTTGGGGCTTTGGGAGGATTTCCTATATGTTACATCTTGCCTGGGTACTTTTACTATAAGTTGGCACCATCAAACACCACGGCTCATACGTTATCAATATGGATGATGATATTCGGAACTATAATAATGATAGCTAGCATTGTATACGTCTTGATGGAACTTATACCGTGATATAATCATAATCGAATTGTAGCTATGACCTATAGCGATAGGGCGATCGACCAGACAAGACAGCGTATGGAGAGTCAGACAACGGCACTTGTCTGTATCCACCTTCATTTTTTATTGCTCCTCACATAAAATGAATTCCTTAGCATAATAGTAATGAATGATATTTACAGTATGATACATTACAAAGATCAGACCCGTGGGACAGTGAGGACCAGCCACTTTATTCCTAACGATATGCTTACAGACGTCATTAATGACCTTAAACGTTTTGTCGATATGGAGGTTGCCTTTCGACTTGTGCTTGTGGTCGTCGAGTAGCGATACTTTCAGCATTCGCAGATCAATAATGTTGATATGGATGGTGCACGACGCCATCGATGCTCCCGCTGAATCAAATCACGATAACGTAGCCATTGCGCGTCTTGCAGCCAATGTTGCGCACAATGTCTCTACTTTATCACGGCAGTCCCGTAATTCTCTATGTTGTATAGCAATTTGTGTTCTCAGCGCTGTGGATCGAGCAGTCAATATTTTCACTCGAGGCCTGAAGGCCTCGACTTGGATTCTGGCTGTATGCATATCCGCTATTGGTATCCACCCTTCGCGTCTGTCTGGATGTTATGACCGACTGGTTCGATGTCAATAGTATTACTGCTTATCACTCAATACAATCTTGACATCATTCTCAACAACCGCTTGTCGTTCGAAGAATGGCGAATGTCACACGAGAGAATGTTACAGAGATGCTTACGTGCATCTTCTGGGGTTTCACCTTCATGATATTCATTGAATTGGTCGGAAAATTGAGTGACATTTACATGAGTTGACATGATGATGACATTGGGTGCCCTGGTCATATGATTTTTTGATTGACGATTGTGTAGCACATGATTCCCTTTCTTGCTTCAATGAAAAAGGCGAGGAGAAAGGACGTCGGGAAGCTGACCAGATGGACAAAAAACATTCTTTCATGAGAAATAATAAAGGTTTCTACTACGCCAAAACTATCTAGGTGTGTGGCGTATTCAATATGCAATACTGTTTTTGAAAGCTAATATTAGCTAATCATCTTGAATATTGTACATGTGGGTCGGGCAAGTGCCGACCAAGAGAAAAGGAGCCTCAAGCCAAATCAAAGATGTTGAGTATAATTCACTTCTTCATGAAATAGGCAAAAATGCAAACATGCTTGTATCTATTCAATGCGTATAGTACAGAAACACCTGGATTTCCAAAGATTCAATACAACTCCCATGCATTCAGCTGCTACAACAGCACCCTACCCTTATCGTTTCCCATGGCCAAGTGCCCGCCATTGGGCGAAAAGTCCACACTATTGACATGGCTCAATGGGGTTATATTTGTTGGCCAATTTGGAAAGACTTTGAAGGACGGCATATGCGCCAATCTCAATGCATCCTTCATACTCCGTGATGAAAAGAGAAGAGCTTGTGAAGTCGGATGGAAGGCCATGTTGCGGATGCTGGTTGTTAGGTTGGATAACGATTTCAAGGGGGTTATACTGGCCGCTGGACCGGAGCAGTTACTAGTACTTTCGCCAAAGACGACATTTCTATCATAGATATTAACAATCCCAGACTTTAGCCCTGTAGCTATATAATGATTATCTGGTGATAAAGCTATAGATGTTGTTTTATATGCGCTGATATCCTTCACTTTATATAAACATTGACGTGATCGCGTTTCGAATTGATAGATGTCGTCGTCACTTGTAACTGCGTACAGATATTCCCCATCCAATGAGAAGCACAAAGATCTGACTTTTCCGTTCATTCGGAGATTGGCAATCCATTGTTTGGTGTCCCTGGATGCTAGGATGATGTACCCACCTTCCCCCACGAATGCGATGTATCGGTTGCACGGTGACAGTCTGAATTCAGCGATATTCTTTTCAGGACGACCTAAATGATTGAGAATCTGTTACGTGCGCCTGGATCTTTTCATGGTCTCCTCCAGAACCACATGGAACCCATACCTCGAATACCGTAGATCGTCTGGGCGGTACCCTTCTCCATATCATAAGTGTAAAAATGCTTTCTGGCACCAGTGGCAATGATCTGTTTCCCATCAGCAGTAAACTGAGCTTGATGAATTGGCATATCCTTGAACAATATGGATTGTATTTTCGGGTTGATTTTACCATCGATGCGAAATAAACGCACTGCTTTATCATATCCCGCTGTGAGCATTACTGGCGTTTTCGGGTGGAATTGGACAGACTGGATCACACACTATCAGATGATTGATCAGCATGACAATTCTTGGGCCAATCACAAAAAGAAGCAGAGGGATGGCGTACTGGAGAGTAAGCCATTTGATTACCGTCCTTGAGTCGAGTGACAGCTATAGCATCTGGTGAAAAATGAAAACCATCCTTTTTTTGAGCGATAGTAGTTGTGGTTTTGAGAAAGTCCATCTCCTCAGGGTCGCCCTCTCTGACCCCGTCCTTTTTATCAGTAACTGCCCATTTAGGTCTCGGGTGAATCTTTTCAAATCTAATGATGTGTTTAACCTTAAGTATAAGGACGCATCTCGTGGATAGCTGTTACTCTTGACTCACTGTGATCGTAGACGTGTTTCATAATCAGTACTGGAGATTACGACTTCCGCCTCTGCCTTTCGTAGCTTTCGTGATCGTGTCTTGGTGGCTATGTCCACCAACAAATCATCATCGTCTTCCCAGACAGGAGCTTTTGGTTGAAGTATTATAGCAGGGGGCGGTTTCGGACTATTCAGACTGGATGTGATGTGGTCGTGTATCTTTCCTTCTATGATGCACCGTAATTCAGTAGATTGTTCAACGCGGAAAAAAAAGTGGCACAGTACCTTGGCCGAGGAAGATTGTCGCATCTCCTTGTGTATCAATAGTAAACAGTGGCTATGTATCGGAGTGTGTTGCATGTAAACGTATGCTCCTGCGATCATTGTATGACGGCTTACTTCATCACTGTCGTCGTCATGTGTCACAATGTCGGTCGTTGGCGATGCTGCATCTTGTTTGGTCTGTGGTGCTTTTGCGTCCAATTCTTTCCCGGCTTTGGATAGGACGCCATCTATAGTACCGGGTACATCGCCTCCAAATATAAATTCTTCTAAAGCTAGCTCTTCTTCGTCCTTGTCACCATCATCGACTCGGAGTCGATCATTAGCGGAATGAGAAGAGGCAGCAGCAGCAGCTTTCCGTTTGCGTTTTCTATGAGAAAGAGCCGGATTCGGTGGCGGTAGGGCATAAGTACTTGACATTATTGTGATGTCTGTCGCGTTGTTATGTGTTCCTTGGCATGCTAGGCATGGCGAGGTTTGGACGGGGGCGGGAGGAGATTCACTGCAATTACACTTAGACATACACACTGTCAACGACACTTGGCCAAATTCTTTTCCGTCGTTGCATACTAGTGACAAAGGTGGAGCCATCGACGATTGAGTCATAGATTTACAGCAGAGTCGTACTGGACGCTATCTGGTGCATCAGTGACTGCTGACAGGTGATAGACTTGCCTCGATGCTGCGATTCGTCGTAGGCTTTGTTTGTTCGACAAGCTGTTGCCAAGCCTCGTTTTGTTAGCCTTAATAACGGCACATTTCCCATCCATTGCCTTGAACCTGATATCCATACAGTCAAGGAATAATGATGGATAAGCCGAAAGTCTCCATTTACGTATACGCATTTAGCAGTAAGTCAGTTATAAAACAGTGCAAACACTGGCAAGTATGGAGTATGAGGATCTCCGTGATGGAGCCCAACTCATACGGTATCAATGGAATCAATAGTAGTGCCTTCAAAGGACGGACTGTGAGAGTCCAGGTGAAGTCAAGTGTTACGTGGCTGGCGATTCTTTGAGAATACTTGTTTAACCTCCGGGTCAAGTGGTTTTGAAGATTGAGCCGGCCTGGCAACCATCTTAAAGTGGACTAGTGGTAGCGTCATCGGTCCCCTTTTGACTCACGAAACTGATGCAAGATGGTGACCGGCTATCATATACCACAGACATACTGCGCTATGTTGTGTTGAGTGTGGTGTGTAATTATAAGCGTGTGTGTTGGTATAAACCTACGAACTTCCCCTTACTCTACGAACCAGTTCACAACATTGTCTTTGAGCTGGTTGTAGAGAAGGAGAAGCTGACATATTGTGTTGATCAGGCATAATATGTTGAAGTCAGTAATGTATATGAAAAGTAGATGTTTTAGTAGTACAATTTAGTGTCAAAACATCATGGGTGGTGTAGGGACAGTAAGGTGGAAGAGGTGGCAGGTGTCGGTCCCAAAACTTCAAAGTGGGCGACAAGGGCGGCCTTTATGAAGAATCCCTCCAAAGGCCGTCTGTTGGACGAGGTCTTCCTGTTGCCTCCGGAGATGCTGGCTAAAAGTAGAAATGGACTGGACGATAGCCCGCGCCGTTACGTCCGCACATCCAACTTCAAGACCAACGGCCTGGTTCTGTACATGCTGTGGATCGACACGACCAGCAAACCGCCACTGCCCGATCGTAAGGTGGAAGATGCCATCAACCTTCCCAACATCTTCCACAACAAGACCTTACGGTCGACGCACGAAAAAGCGTGGGTGATAGCCTTAGACCCCGGGGCCACCTGTATTACATGTGCAGTGGCCTAGGACCCCAACCACCCAAACCAACGACTTAATCTAGCGGTTATACCGACCAGAACGAAGAGCGAATTACTACTGACGTCACTATTCATGACCGCTTGTCCACCACCCAAAGGAATTTTGAAGCGGCCAAGCCAGTTGAACTTGCTTGCTCTGTTAACGCCGCTGCCACCATTAACCTTGGAAAAGTTGGACGCCTTGAGTGCCGATGCGTCTCTAAGCACTGACCCAAAAGAGTTGATTTTGAGCCAACATATTGAATCAGCTGCTTCTCCACCGCCGTATAATAGTGCTTCACCAACACCCTCAGCACTGACGGCGTCAAGTACTCATATCCAAACAATAGTTCCCGTGCAGCCGTATTCTCAACGTCGCGACCATCTCCATATAAGCGTCATTCGTCAGATTACTCCTTGTACGCATTATCGTACCAATCTGTGTGGGAACGGCAATTCCTCACAAAGTATCTTGCCATAGCAGAGCAGCAAGGTGAACGTTATAGATTCAAAAAGTGATATCTGATGCATAAATGTAAACAATATTATTGTCATCAGACGTAGCGTAGTTTACGGAGCAGCAGAATTAAAGGACCAATAACAACTGAAACTAAATGAAACTGTCCACGCCGATGCAGAACTGTACTATTTTGTAATTACTTTACGTTGACGTGGTGAACCAGTCTCCATGTTGCCGGGCTTCTTTCTAGTAGCCTTTGATGACGCATGTCCATTGCTCATACTCCCCTTGACAATACCCTCGCTGGCATCGCCGTCATTCTTCCTTGCCGCCTCCGCCTCGGAAGCCCCGCCCCTAGCAGCTGCATCAGGCCAAAGAAACTCGGCTAACATCTTCTGCAGTTTCGGAGCTTTGTAAAATGCCGATACAAGAAACCCAAAAGAGACAATGGCGATTTCAACATAGGACCAGATCCACTTTGCTTCATTAGCTTGACATATGAGGTTGGCCCAGAATGGATCTACATGTGGAAATTGCGATACGGATATCCAGCCTGCAATGTTCTCCGTCAAGTCGATGGTGACTCCAATTACAAAGGTAAGGATAAAGAGGAATTCGGGTGTCCATTGCTATATACACTTGTGTTCGTCATTTGAAAAAGCAAAAGGGTAAAATGGAGCATGTCTTACAGCTGGGGCGTAGGTCCAGAAGCTAAATTGAGTCAACATGATTGACGCTTCTCTCGTCAACACGAAAAGAGAATCTGTGAGGCAGACAGCCGAATAGACTTCTCGTCCCAATGAACCATAGCCAGTCAACATATTATTGATATCCTATGTTTTGCATAGTAAGGGATGCGTTCTTGACCTGCATTTGGTGGCATCTTATACAAACCGTGACAGTATAGTTCCTTCCAGAGTCCCACGGAGTTCTCGGCAAATCATCTACTCTGTCGAATAGGTATGCATTGGCTCTCCTGGACAGCCTATTGACATGCACTTCATTAGGTGTCACATCACATCATGTGGCCCAACCAGATCGTCCCAACTTGCCGAAATGCAATAGCAGTAAGAGCCAATGAAATCAAGTAATAATCTTGATTCGCTTTCTGTTTAATCCATCTTGTTAGTTTGTTCGCGCCCAAGGGACCGAGTTTGGATGGTAGTGGCACTGGCAGTGGACGGGAAACCGCATCATGTTCTGCCATGGTAGGTACTGTGATGGTTTTCTATAATGCCGATGTCTTGTATGTGTCTCGTCAAGTCAAGAGGTCTTTGATGTGATGGTTGGAGGTGAGAGGCAGCAGGTAATGAACAGTTGCCCGCGGAGCGAGCCTGCCGGGTGTGGTCGGTGCAATGTAATTATTGTGATATACTCATCGTTGATACAAAGCTATTGTGTGTGGGTATATCTCCTGGGGTGGATATTTATAGGACTAACAACATCATCGTCTGGGTATGCAGGGTCATTACCATACGAGCTAATGTTAAGTCCAGTTTTACATGATGACATTGATGCGAATGCGTCTAATAACGTCCGCCTTGATGTCTTAAGTGGCAGAGTTATGGCTCGACTGCCATCGAGCCGACGGGAAACAACGGAAGCGACAATATGGCGAAAACCTTATGTAACTACCAGCACCTCAGTACTATTGACAGTCCAATACATATCGCAACATATCGAGGCTATTCCACAAACGAATCTTACTGTCTTGTCGTCCTAACTAATCACCTCATCAACCTCATCCTACTCATCAGCTCCCTCACACCGCCATCTCCAAATTCACTACTGATACTCATTGGTACTTTCTGCTTCGTTATGGCATATACACTATCCGGCCTAGCTACCTTTGTTGGCTTCTTGCCTCGTTGCATTGCAGCGCCACTTTTGCTTCCACTCTGCCTACTATTCCTCCCCCCTGAGCTATTCGAGCCAGGAATCCGGATGTCTGAAGGTGCATCACGTAACCCAAAACATTTGGCTACGTGACCTAAATGCAATAATTTGATGTGGAAGATGTGACGTTGCGACGACGCGTGGGTTGCATAGGCACGTATTTGTGACTTATATGCTCGCTTGGCTAACTCTAAAATCTAAGATTGATTTGAAGAAAGTTAGTAAATACCTTTCGGCATGACACCTTTCGAGGCATATAATCACAATAATGGTAAAAAGCAGTATCTAACTCACTTCAGAGTTTGACTCCACGAGTCTCTCCAGATCCATCTGTAAATCCGTAGCCAACTCCTCATACGTCACCTTCCTAGATCTGGCTCTCTTTCTACCATTGATGCCGTTGCTGTCGCCTTCTTCACCACTTTTACTCTTCATCATTTTCTTGAACGGCTTCAACAAAGCATCCTTCAGTATTTCCTCTCCATCGATCATCCTCAGTCGATTGCCCAACCCATCCAGTACTTTGACATACTCAGCTTCAGACGGTAACAGATACAGTATCGCTCTCCCACTCTGACCCATCCTAGCTGTTCTTCCAACTCGATGCACATACTCCTTGGTATCAAAAGGTGCGTCGTATTGTATAATGGTCGATATATCAGGTAAATCCAAGCCTCTAGCAGCTACATCTGTACAAAAGAGAATCCCGCGGGTGACTGATTGGAAATGGTTGAATGCGGCCATTCTTGATGAGTGAGGAAGATCACCGTGGAGTTTGTACAGAAGAGTGTTTGGGATATGTGAAGATGTGAGTCCTATTTCTGATGTTTTACTGTTGCTGCTTGACAGATTTTGTTTTCTGCTGCTATGGATGCTATGACTCGACAGATCATCGTCTTCGTCATCTGCAAATGGGCTTGCAGCAAGAATGCGGTGGTGAAAGTCAACCGAATCTTTACAAGACATGAAAACTATGGCTTTGAATGTCTCATTTTTGGATGAGGCCAGTAGCTTCAGTTGGGCTATTAGTGTGACTAGTCGAAGTTTCGCTGGTATGATTACGTATTGTTGGTCTAGTTGGGCTGGTATGGTCAGGTTCTCTTCAGTTACTTCATCAACCTCTTTCTTTGACTGCTTCTGCGTATTGGTACCATGCCCAATATTATGAGGTAGATCCATGTCCATGGCACTGGTTTGTGGTGATTCTACTTCGTCCTCACCGTCGGTATCATCAAAGTGAACAATACCATTCTCGCAATTACCGCTAGCACTACCCACATTCGTATCACGGCCAGCAACCATGTCTACACGATTGATGATTTCGTCACCTTCACCTCTACCACCATCTAGAAATATTGGCGTCTTGAGACTTTTGGCGGCCAAGTTCTGGACCTTTTCGCCAATTGTCGCAGAGCACAGGATTGTCTGTCTACTGAATGGCCATCCACGTATGGATGGTCTTATGTCTGTACTAGCTTTACTCACTCTAGCGTCAAGTATCATAAAGATATCAGTCAAGTCCTTCTCAAATCCCAAATCCATTAGTCGATCTGCTTCATCGAGTACCACGAATCGTAGTCCACCAGTTATGAAGGATTCTGTTGTCCGGAGATGATCGAGTAATCGACCTGGCGTTGCAACTAGAATATGAATTCCTTTGCGAAGTCTTGCTTTCTCAGACTTTTTCTTTTCACCCCCCGCTAATATACCGGGCACTAACCAGTGGCGTCGTTTACTAGGCACATCAGCTGGATACGATACTACTTTCTCTAGCACGGTATATATCTGATGGGCTAATTCTCTTGTTGGTACCAGAATCAATGTCAGTAGTCCCATGGTTCGATCAGGCTGGAATTCCTGGTCTTCGCATTTTACTAGTCTATGGATTACGGGGAGTAGATATGCCAGCGTTTTTCCTGACCCAGTTTCAGCCTTTATAATCACATCATTTTTGGTATTGTCGACGTTTGTTATAGCTGGGATGGCTAGTTTTTGAACTCGTGTTGGTGTGTTTATAGAGTACCGAGAAGATAAGTTTTTGGCAAGTATTGGGTCAAGGCCTAATTGCTCAAACGTAGTTGGATTTGCAGAGGCAGTGACACCATTTGATGGCGTAGTGGTGTTTGTTTGACCTTTGGGACCGTCTTTGTCGTCATCATTTTCAGTACCAAAAAGTGCGGGGGCTGAAGGATTCGAGGTGAATAGGGACGATATAGTTACAGATTTTTTGCCTGGTTTCACCGTTGATCGGCTAGATTGGTCTTTTCTGTCATGGCTTGTTTTTTGTCGCTTAATGCTGCGACTTAATGGTGTCAGAGGGTCCGACGTGGATGCAGTGGGGCGAAGCGAGCTGGATGTTTCCAGCTTCTTGTCAGCACTCGCATTACTCTGACGAGCTTTCCCACTACGATGCAGTATATTCTTAGCTCGTAATCTACGTTTCTTCCAACTGCCCTTCGGAAGAATTCTAGAGAGTTTGGTTGCACTTCTACTGGCGGTACCGGAATGCGTACTCAGAGCACTGTTGTTGGCGATATTAAGCACGATACCCTCGTCCTCGCCATTCATTTTTATATCAGTTGCTGAGGTTTCTGTTACTACAGCTCTGATCGCTTCATGACTTAGAACAGGACAAAAGAAACAGGCACAGGCAGGCTCGTTGTTTCGGCGATACGATGAAGTCAGGAGATTAAGCAGATAGTAGCTGACAAAATCATACCTGCAGAGACCTCGGACCTGGTAAGCGGGACAGTCAATTGTTTCTAAGCGGAATTACACCTCGCTGTGGGGCATTCGATTAGCACACCTTATCCCAACAAGTACACTATCAACTAGCATATCCCGTAGAGAGCAATTCTGAGAAGATTAACCACCGCTGGTACGTCCTAAAGTGGTTTATTCCGTCACTTGCGCAAACGTCAGCAATGTCACATCCTCACCACCATATACAGACGTAGGCAGCGCTCTAGCCGTCTCTAGTGCGTGTCACGTCGTCCATAGCGCACCAATCCAAGCGAGCGGGAGATGTGCTCGTCATGCTGATGGCGTCCCGGATGGTCATCAATCATGTCGCTGCTCCGTCCGCCGTCCGAATGGCCAACTATGCGCACACCCACTTCCCGCATACCCAAGGCTGTCTCGGGCCTGTATCGTGTTGTCCTCCGCGCGCGTAAGGGATATTTAGGAGGAGGTTCGAGAGAGGTATAGGGCGTGATTGTACTACATTGGTATACTAAAGTAACAATTAGGATTGAAATTGGACTGACAGTCCATGTAACAACACCTCATTGTGTTGTAGTTTTAAACATATCGCCTCAATGCGATATGGAGCCACAGTCCTACTGGATACTCACATAGTATCTAACTACTTGCTCAAGTGTAGCTCCACCCACAGTTGTGTTGCTTACGCCTTGTACCTGATTGACACACTGACTTGACAACAGTGTTTTGTACAACAGTGACCCTCACAGCTTGCGCAACAATGCTTTCGTAGTAGGCGTATTACGTAACAATCTCGCGTAGATTACTTGTCACTATTATCTATGTGCTGTGTGTGTTGTGTGTTTAGTGCATGCGATGGTCATGTGACTTATGTATATTTGTGTGTTTTGCACCAGCACTGTTCTTCCATGAACTCACACTGGAAGAACAGTATTGACATTAACAGGTTATGAGCCCACACTTCAATCTTTAAAAGTAACACTTTCTAGATAAAGTCAGCCTCTCAAACCCCTTTCAATACGGCCAACATGAGGGAAAATAAACAACAACGACTTGGTGAAGATGAAGTAACCTTGGACCAATACCAGAACTGGGCAGTTCTCGTCAAAGTCGCTCTCCGCAAGAAGGACTTGTGGGATGTTGTATCTGGAGAAGAAGTAAGGCCTGCGCGCCAACCAGAAGTGGATGAAGTAACATTCACCGGTAGAAAAAAAGGAGTGGAAAGACATAGAGGCAGTCGAGACCTTCTTAAATCATATAAGCTTCAACTCTGATGTTTTCACCACCGCCAGCAAAGGAGATGATGCGTTTGAAACTTGGCAGTTGATCGAATTCCTATTCGTTGCCAAGAATAGAGGTTGATTATTTTACACCCAACTGGTCAAGGTCAAACAAGGCAGTGATAGCATAATGACGTATGGTAACTCTCTAAGGCGAGTGGTTGCAGACCTATCAAACGCTGTCAACACCTTGGCTATTGATGAAGGTGATGCTACGTCTGACCGACACTGGCAGTTGGAGAAGCTACAAGCTATCACATTCATTACCGGCCTCAATGAAAGCTATGACTCCTACAAATTGATGGTGGCTAGCAACACCGATGGAGAATAGGCATTTGAGAAGTTTCTCAGGAGCACAAGATCGGGGGGCCCTGAGTATCAGCCAAAATAAAACCAGTACCGATGAAGGCCTACTTGCTAGAACTGGATATCTAGGTCGTAATCCATATGGAGGTGGTTATCGTAATGGTAGAGGTGGTCGGCACCAAAGAATTATAAACTTAGGACATTCGAGGAGAATGTTACCAATGTGGGAAGATTGGTCATATGGCCTACCAATGGCCAGACAAAGAAGCTATTGATGGTGTGCATCATGTAGACTTAGCTGAGGACGCTTTTGTAGGTGACAATCATTCAGGGAGCTCTACTTGGATACTAGACCCCGGCTGTACCCATCACATGACAGATGATGTCACTCTTTTCCAAATCATGAAGCCCCTACAACGTCCAGTAACCATCAACGGAATTGGTACGAGCACTCTGACTGCAACATCCCATGGCACTATTGAAGGCACGATCACCACTGATTCTCACAATGTACGTCTCCGATTGCAAGACGTGTGGTGCGTCCCCAACCTGAACCGCAACCTACTAGCCATCCTACAACTATCGAAAGAAACGACGTCTAGTATCATATTCACAAGTGTGTCAATCTCTATGATGCCATAAAGGGGGGAAGACTATGAGGGTTGAAATGAAGGACAAGCGGTTTCAGATAAAGATAGTACCATTATTCAAAGAAGAATGTTTAGTTGCAAGTAGTGAAATTAATCTACATAATCGATATGGTCACGTCACCAGCCTCGAATGCTTAAGAACGGAATTAAGACTGCTCAGTGTAACCGAAAAAGGACGGCTAGCAGTGTCACGAGCGGAGGTGAAATACCCTACACTCAAAACATCGAGCCAGGAGGGCGAGAAATTCCTGGTTCTCAAGAAGTAGAACCATTAATAATATGACAGAGCAGGAAGACATTGCTAACACCTCGGCGAATAAAATGAAAAGGAAGTTAGCCTTAAAGACACTAAGTATGCAGAATGATACATCGGCGGGGTTCGATAAAACTAGAGAATACATCCAGATACTAAGTAGGGATTTGGGGTACTCGATATGGACACAAGCCTTACTAAAATGTCGTTGGTGCGGTCTTTACCCCAACGAAATCGGACTATATGGGGTTAAGACTTAAATCTGGATGGAACAACAAGAGCACCTTTTGTGGGAACGAGAAGGAAACTTCACTGGAACACATAATCGCCCAATGCTTATCATTTTCAGAAATTCGAACTAAATGTGGCATTAACGATGTGATACTCGAAAGGCCTTTTCGCCTCATTGGCAATTGGGTTGAAGTCTATGGTGATTAGTAACTATCTCCTAGGTGGGGAGATCCAAAGGGCTAAGGCGTCAGATGGTACTGAACTCCCGCTGTACGCGAAGGCGGCGAAGCATGCTGAGGAAGTCCTGGCAAGGCTAAGGAAAAAGGTTTGGAATGAAGTAGATATCGCTCCTTTTCCACCAAGAGCCGAAGCGAGAAATTCTCGCATGGCGGGTCCTGTTACAAACACCATAAGCCAAACCGGAGCCTGGGGAGAGTTTTAGTGGGTGAAAGTTCCACACTACCCGCAAAAGGGTGCCTGCCTGTACTGAGGATGCGGAGTGTTTGCGTCCTTCGGGACTAAATGTCATCTTTCAAGCCCAAGGCGGTTAGAAAGCCGACTCGTAAGAGGACAGTAGGGTTTCTCTTCCTAAGACTTCCCGGTCAAAATAAATGGTCACGTCAGTTACCAAAGATTAAACGCATCAAGAAATGTATGGAAGAATACAACCGAACATATCTCACCTTATGCCCTGGATGGTTGCTTCTCTTGCATTGAAGCTAAAATGAAATGAGATGTTTTCCAGGAATCCCAAAGAAAAGCTAAGTCAATTGGTGAAATAATCCACTGTGATGTCCTAGTTATGGCCACTACATCATGTGGCGGAAAAAATATGCTGTAAAATTTGTAGATGACTATATCAAGTAGGCCTGGATATATCCAATAAATCAGAGGAGTGATGAATCTCCAACCTTCAAAATCTATGTCGAAATGATTAAACGCGTCAATGTGATATCAAGTCTTCACAGTGACAACGGAACAGAATAAATGATGAAAATGGCAACTCTGAGGACTCAAGTTTGCAAAATTCCTCTGGCGAGAGCTTTACAACACTTATCGCTCCGCTCTTCGTCGGCTCCAGTCTTGTATCCGATCATGATCTCTTGGTAGTACTAGTAGTGGTGTTGATGTTAATGATCAAGTAGGACGTCAAGATGATATCGAGATCAGAGAAATACCAAGTACGTTACCAACTCCTGTTATACCAAATAATAGTTAAACCACAAGATGGATTCCCGACACGAATGATGGCCCCGCATGATATACCAGAAACAGAAGTAAGGGAATTCCTTACTTCTTGGAAGAACACAAAGGAAATAGCTATGTTCAGTCAAGCCGATATGACTGTTCCCAGTACCTACAAACAGGCCATCAACCGTGATGACGTTGTTGAATGGACAAATGCAATGGAGAAGGAGCTTGAATCACATAAGTCGTTGGGTAGCTGGGTAATTGTAGATCGACCACGAGATGTTAATGTAGTAGGCAGCAGATGAGTATTCAGGATAAAGGAGAATCCAGATACTACTGCCCTTTATAAAGCTAGACTAGTAGCAAAAGGGTTCAGTCAGCAAGAAGGAGTTGACTACCATGACACTTTCGTACCATCCTTACTTCATCAAACATGCCTTCTCTTCTTTACGATTGTGGCCAGCCTTGATCTGGAGATGCACCAAATGGATGTAAAGACTGCTTTCCAACAGGTCAGCTGGAGGAATGGTCTACATGAAGCAACTAGAAGGATTTATAGATGCTTCCAGTCCAGAGGGGATGTGTCTTCTGAAGAGGCCAATATATGGATTAAAACAGGCTCCTAGAAACTGGAATGCTGCACTTCACAGTACCTTGAGGATACAAGCAAGTTTTTAGTGGCCCCTGCTTCTACATACGAAGTAGTGATGAAAACCATACAAGGAACTTGATGCTGAACGCCAGTTCAACAAACCAGTATATCTATCAGCTGTTGGAAGTCTGATATATACTGCAAACATGACTAGACCTAATATTTCAGCTGCAGTTGGTATAGCTGGTCAATTCATGTCAGACCCTTCTGATGAACATTGGGTGGGAGTTGTCAGGCGCCTGTTCATGATGAGCGAACAGGGCTTTGGGACTCTAAGTTCAATCTATATTAATGACTAATTTTATAAGATTGAAAGACAATACATTATGATTTGCGTTTATAGTTATGACCTGCATAAGGTTTCCGTGGGAAAATATCCCATTCTTCCTACTACATGTCAAACTAGCTTTAGGGCTTTGCTACATTCCTCCACGACCTGTCAAACTAACTTCGAGGTTTTGCTACCTTCCTGTAATGATGTACATGGCGCATGACAGGACTCAACATTATGTGTACCAAAAATTCTTTCACTCTTGAATGTTGGGAAGATTCCGACTGGGCTGGTGCCCTGGATTCAAGAAAATCTCGAGCTGCGTAATGGGCCAGTGATATGGGGAACAAGAAACAACAAGTGGTGGCCCTATCTACCAGTGAAGCTGAATTGTTTGTACTTAGAAAAGAGCAATATGCATGTGTTGAGTGTAGTGTATAATTATTAGTGTGTGTGTGTTGGTATAAATTTATGAACTTCCCTTCACTCTACGAACCAGTTCACAAGAGTGTCTTTGAGTTGGTTGTAGAGAAGAACAGGGTGACATGTTGTGTTCACCAGGCATAATAGATTATGAGCTAGTCGTCATGCCAATTCCCCCTTCTTTACGGCAGTAACAAGACACAGCTGCGCAAGTCAGTCGCTGATAAACGAATGCGAAACTCAAGGAATAGAAAGTGATCAAAGATCTGAAGACAGTGTCCGTACATCTCAATCAATTGGGTGTTGATTACGATACAGAGGCGGGGGATAACGTGAAAGTCGAAACCAAACGAAGAACAAGTTCGCAAGCACTTGAAACAAAAGAAAATAAAGAGAAAATCGCAACTATACCAAAGATCCTAAAGTTTAAATATAGAACAATGAACGATTCAAAGAGTGACAAATTTGCCCCCTTTGATCCATCTTCCACGTCATTACCATACAGAGGATGGCGAAAGGAAATAATTCTATTCTTAGGACATCAGGTATTGAAGAAATATGTAGTAGAGTATGAAAAAGGTGGCGGAATACCGGAAACTCCCACACTATTGATCAACAGAAAATACTGAAACCATTGACGAAATGCTGTAATTAAACTCAAAAAGTGCACCAGATTTGCACCGTCTCCGTAAAATCATACAACAATATGGTACGACGGCTGAGCAGGCGTGTGAAGCAAACAAGATCACTACTGTTTCGCAAGTCATTCAACTCCTCGAAACATTAACTCTAGTGAAGTGTATAGATATGCCACAATACGCATTAATAAGATCTAGTATCGCTGGGACGAAACTTTGAAGGATAATACAGTAGATGTATATATATAAAATAGATACTTTGGTCATGAACTGGCTGGTCATAGAAGAGATATATGAGGTTGATGACGTTGATGGTAATATGTATGATGACGATTATAATATATAAAGAACTCAAAGAATTCTCACGATTATCCTCTCTTTGCTGAAAAGGAAGTTCATAGTGCTAGGCCTAGGAGGGTAGCAAAAAAGCCAAAGCATCATCATAGCTGGCCTGAAATTGGTAGGGAAGGCACTTCAAAGACACAACGAGCTTCTGCTTTAATAGCTATGATTGAACAACCACTTCTAAGGACATACAAGCCGGCCATGTCATCTTCTGAAGCTGAAAAATGATATGAAGCCATGTTGAAAGAAATGTATAATCACAAGAATATAACATAGACTCCGGTAAAAAAACCAAAGAATATTCGCATATATACCATTGACGGAGTGTATAGGAACAAAACCAATGAAATGGGCGAAGTGGTTGACAAGGAAGCCAGAATGGGTTTTCACGGAGATCGTCGAACAGGAGTAGAACTTCAAGATTCCTTTGCACCAACCAAATTCGCATTTTGCTCTCTGTTGCAGCCATCAAGAATTTAGAAGTACGCATTGATTTTACTGCAGCTTTTTTAAATGCTCCTGTATCTACACCTGAGTATATGTCTCAACCAGTCGGTATGATGACGGAAGGAGGGTATGTCTTCCTCACACGGCTACGGACGGGAGAAAACAAAGCTCAAGAGGTAATTAATGAGAAAATCATTACGCGTCTACTCACGAAGAATGTAGCAGGGGAGCTGGTAGTTTTTGCTGCCATGTTGACGATTGTCTACTTATACTAGTCAAAGCTGATTGAAGCTGATGTACAACAATGTATTGCTGAGGTACCAAATCAAATGAAATGAAAAGCCTTCCAAATTTCTCGGAATCGTATCACTCGTGATAAATTTGATAAATTGACACGATCTTTTATTATGAGTCAAGAAACAGTAATCCAAGATTTAGCGTTGAAATTCAAAGTTACTTCTAAACAGTTACCAAGCAACCATTGAAAAGTAACAAATTTACAGATAGGATACCAGCTAACTCAGATTGTATTTGGTGATCTAGATCTCTATTATACATTGCCATAAATGACAGGAACATCGGATATAATGGGAGCGGTCCTTATGCCCTCACGATATGCTCCAAACCCGAAGGAGCATCATTATCACGCTGCTCTTAATGTCGTCATCTATCTGGGTGCTACCAAAACTGTGAAAATGAAGCTAGGTGCCAAGGATGATAACCTAGTCGTAGCATATGCAAGATATTAGCATATGCAGACTCAGACTGGGTGGGTTATGAAGGAAAGTCTCCAATGGGGTACTTGGTAAAAATCGCTACTAAGTTAGCTACCGTTACGGCTATTATGGGTATCAGCTATATAAGACGGACAAGCCGTTAGATGTCCTAAGCCAATTTCTGTAAATGAAGTTAATTCAAAAGCGAAAGCAATAGCATAATCTATGGTAATGACTCCAAGATCTCGACGCAAAGATATTCATTTTCATTTAGTAAAATACCACGTCCAAGCCGGCATTATCAAAATTGAAACGTGCCCTACAGCCGACATGGCCGCTGATTTTCACACGTAGTGCCTATAAACACTCAAAATCGGTCATTGTGTAAAAATGGCTGGGCTGTTGCCACAATAGGAGGGTGCTGAGTGTAGTTTATACTTTTTAGTGTGTGTGTGTTGGTATAAACCTATGAACTTCTCCTCACTCTACGAACCAGTTCACGACATTGTCTTTGAGTTGGTTTTAGAGAAGGAGAAGGTATGTAAAGGAAAAAAATACATGATGGTATTATATGATAGACTTCACTAGCTGACATAATGTGTTCATCAGACATAATAACATGAACTCACACTGGAAGAACAGTATTGACATTAACATCAGTTACAGTCCAGGTGATTATGGATGTCATGACGGTGACAATGACGATGATGACTTATAATAAAATGCACTTGTTCCCTCCCCTGATGAACCAAAAGGATCCGTTATGGTTTCGAGAAGGTCAGGGTAGTGGCCACGTAAGCAGGGGACCGCGCGAAATCAAGTGCGTACTCGGGACAGCCCTACCATTCAGGGCGATTCGCTGGACCGTGTGGTTCACTGTGATTGACTGGGACTGTTCGCGCGAATTTGTACTCTTTCGACAAGTGCAGTATCGATAATATCTAGAGTGGGAGATATTCATGCAAGGAGACTCTGATACAATGAATCTGTAATAACGATGTCGCAGTGGTCTGGATTGTTATAAATGAGACCACTACGCATAGATTCCTTCAGATTCTAAGTGCCGTAGTAAAGCGAGTATCTGTAATAATTCTCACATCACGTTTCGTCAATCTATGTAACCCTCGCCATTTCAAGATCATGACCAAGTATCATTTTAACAGTGGAAGGCGCAGGTCCAATACCGTTTTTGCTGACGTAGACTATAGGGTCTATTTGATTGCATATTTGAATGTCGAAATATTCATTCAACAGCCAGGTCGATTATGTTTATACCATCGACGGAATAGCCTTTTAATGACGTTGGCGTGAACAAAGCATTACTGCAACATCGAGACTTGTACGTGAACTGATTGCATTGTATCACGATACACCGTATCGTATATATATACGGCGATCACGATCAGGCAATGAGGGAATTTCCCTAGCTGCGAAACTTTACAAATACCATGCAGGAACCATGAGATTTGAAAATCAATCAAAACACCAATTGACACGTTTGTGAACAATCTAGCCGCTGTAAGCGGGTCGGCAAAGGTTATATCCTAACTCAATCGAATCAACATATAGACCCAAAAAATTTCCGTATAGGGAGTTGTATAGAATTGTGGAGCTGAGGGAGGAGGGCTATTGTCAGGGATGATGTAAGTCCCTTTTGAACTCTTCCGCAGAGCAATGATCTGATAGCATGCGAAAACAACGTGCAAAGTTACCCAACTCTCACCGCTGAGGAGCATCTTAGGGCTCTGAGGCCACTGCACCAATATCTCAAAATAAAAAAACCGGCTGCGATGGAACAAAATGTGTCTTGAGTATATTCGAACGTATATTCGCATATGAAAATGTAGCTAAGAAAGCAAGTACAAAAATATTCAGTAATGGCTACATCCTTTTCCGGATCAGCAAACGAAACGATGGATGCTAATGTCTGTGACAATGGCTGCCAAATCTTCCCGATCTCTCCGTTCCGGCTGTTCCATCAATGACCGCAGCTTTGTTTGGTTGTTTGTGTTGGTCGTGTCATGAAGAGGGTAATTGAGATATTCCTGC
>QEAN01000363.1:0-13239 GCA_006535955.1 Synchytrium endobioticum | reverse complement strand
CCCTGTAAATGGACTTCGGCTCACGAGCCTAGTTCCCCTGGGAGCTCTATCTGTAAGTAACTGCTCACACCGCAGCGCACGTCTCTGTAGCATAGTGGTTATTGTATTCCGCTCGTAACGGAAGGGTCGGCGGTTCGACTTCGCCCAGAGACAGTGACGGCAATCCGGGTCGTGTATAGGACAGCCATGTGCTCATCTGCGTAACCGATCCGAAACACCTTGAATCTTCCCGATAAAATTCGTTCCTCTTTGCATTTTTTTCTGCCTCAATTCTGTTGGGAGAGAAAACGTGCTCCTGAATAACCTGTGTGCTGACCGGAAGTGCCAGTGTTGTTGATGAGGGAACAAGAGCAGTCGAAGCGAGTAATTCTGGAGACCACCCCAAACTGACTCCATTCCCTCATCAAGGTACAGTATCAACATGGTGAAATCTCCCTACACGAATATCGGTATCTGCAGGAAAGCTGTAGTAATTTTTTTTTTCAGATCGGTGTATGGGGCTCCTGTCCCGATATTAAAGGGAGATCAGCAATATGCAATAGGCAGCCCAAACTTGTGTTGAGTCTTCCAGAAAAGACTTTGGTCCAATGTTCAAGTTATGGGCTGTCCGTTCTTGTTGCAAGGTTATGGGCCAAAATCTGTTTATGTAGTAGTCATGAATGCTCAGTATTCACCCCGGTTTACGTCCACGTTCAAGGCATGTCAGCGTGGCCGAGTGGTTAAGGCGATTGACTTGAACTATACATAGATATCTGGTATCAATTGGTATATACCGCACAGGTTCGAATCCTGTCGCTGACGATGGAACATCGCACCTTCTTGGTGGAACGAACGTGGTTCTCGTACCTGCCCCTCCTCGAGACAATAATGGCAATTGGGTTATCCGTGTAAGAACTGCACTAACCTCCCATGAGGTTTTGATGTTTTAGTTCTTTTATTGTCAAGAGTTTCAAAACTACGTTACAAAACTCGCTATCCCCTTCCCTTATATAGGAGTGATTAAAGGACCCCCCTTATCTTGACAGGTCTTGTCCAACTTCGGACGAGAGCTGTGTGTCCAGGATGTGACAATCCGTGAACTGACTAGTACAGAGTTCATTCGCTACTCAAGACTTAGCGCATTGGAGGGCACAGTCGTCAACAAGTCTCGGTTTTTATATTGCAAAATAAACACGTTTAAGATACTAATGATCGCGTCTGAGGAGAGCCTCCAGCAGATGAAATATCCGATTGTTGCGTAATGGTGAGAATACGGCTAGGAGGTGGTACATGAAGATGCCGTAACACGAATGTAACTTGTCGTGTTGACACTATCAACACTTTCTTTACGTAAATTTTATAGCCTAGAGAAAGCAATAGCTTTGAACTTGCACACAAATTCAGAAACTCTTAATAGATATAAAAGAGTAATTATTCACTATACAACAGAAGTCCTGACAACCAATGTCTTCAGTTTCGTTATTGGTGTAAGAATCCTAAATTAGGCTTATTTCAGTACAATTCAGATTCTATCACCACAATTGCTGTATGAGGAAAACTCATTCTCCTCATCAGCAATTGGGTTTAAATATTGTGAGGGTTTACACGTGATTATTAAAAAAGGTCCTTAGCTAAAGGCGCTAATGATGCAGATGGTCGCATCATAGCAGCTGTCACGTTCGTGACAATTGGGTCATCCAACAACACAAACTTCTGCCACTTAAGAAAAGACACCCCGTCGATAGTAAGACTTGAACTTACGCCCGAAAACCGGAATTGATTTCTAATCAATCGCCTTAACCGCTCGGCCATATCGACTCGACAACTTGACGATAATTGCGAGGTGTTGATATCTAGGTCTCTCCGGCCATTAAAGCACGTTACCTTCCATCTATCCATCCTGTCTCATCCATACAACTGCAAACTGAACTGAGCCTCAGAGTTACGACCGTTTCACCACACACTGCTCTCAAACCTAGCCGACATGGCCATTTACGCACTACTCATTCACACTTACTATTCTCACTAATAACTCAGAAACGATGAAAGCTGGCATCATATGCAACAATTCTAGAATACACTTTCTATACCATGTACGTACTTAAGACAATCTGCTTCAGCTACTTGAGAAGCCGCCACGTACATCGACATTCGACGTCGGAGCGGCATGCGAGAAATTTCCTGCTGCATGCTCATCATCCAAAGGATCACTAGCCCCTCCTCCATCCCATCCACTATTACCATAGCCTTCTTCTTGGTATGCTGGCGGCAAATCCTCAAACCCATGGGGACGGGAACGGAATATACTATCGTGCAAACATAGTTCGTCTAAGATTGGAAACAAGGCTCATCACAGGAATGATATATGCTTACCCATCAGGACTATGATCTTGCTCAATCTTCTTCATCTCTCTGATCCCCCATAGATCTAATTCATCGTCGCTTTCAACGCCACTGACACTATAATACTCATGGACTCCATTCCCTCCATTGCCTTCGTCATAAACTTCATTCTGCAGCCATACTTCATAGTTTTGTATAAAGTTTTCATCCAGGTGTTGCGATGTGGCTCGGTAAGCCGCCAAGTCCGTTGCTCGTATACAAGGCAAAGACTTTGATCCGGCTTCATGTAGCATAAGTACTAGATCCAAGTCATCTTGAGAATCCGTTGATAGATGTTTCGTTTGAATATTATTTGAATCTGATGGCGGACCATTCAGAATGCCTCTATATACACGTCGATGGTAGGATGCTATCAGGGCTCGTAATTGCTGCTCTTGTAACAAGGCCTCGTCAGCATCGACTTCTATATCCCCGGTCAAGTATTCATCGCGAAGAGATGGGCGCAAATGCAGATATATGGATGTTATTACCTTCATATTACCCGATCTCCATTTACGACCCGAATAGGGGATTTGGCCTTTGAGGAGTTTCAGCGCATAGAGTTGTAGTCCTACATGTCCGATTTTGACTACTCGCTTCAACACTGCTGAGGCCTTCCAATGGACTAGAGATAAAATTCTATGTGATTTACGTTTGCTGAATTTCTGAAGTACGCGTAACAGGTTTATCGCTGTAAAGAAGTTTCGCCATGAGCCGGGGCTAATGGTAGCAGCGATAGAATGAGTACCAACAAAAGATGTTGGTGTTCCTTGATTTGACCTGCACATACTTAATCTCTGGCATATCTTCCTCCTTCTCAGCCTCGGCAGTACGCGAATCATAACCGTCAATGACATCCGCAATGTTATTGGTACTTGATGTCGTCCCCTCTTCATTCTTCTTTCCCAAGTTATCTGTCACGTCGTCCAAATTCCTGCAAAAGCAAAAGAAACTAGAGTAACTTGTTAGTGACTGAATTTACTGTGACACTTTGATCTTAGATCTTTTCATTTGAGACAGCTCCACCACAGACAAAGTGAAAACTCACTTGAGTTGCGGTGGTTCGACCTTTTCCTTCAAGAAAGCTGCACCGACTGTAGGTCCAGGATTGGCAGGTGGCTGATCACTCCATAAATCAATTTGTTTACCTGAATTAACATTGGCATTCTGAAACCACGTGGAGAGCATCTTCAGAATCAATATTGCGCAGTTATGATCAAGAAGGAGCTGCGAAATGTACTCAAACATGAAAATGTCTATGAGCAAAATATCATAAGGATACTTCGTCAACACCACGACAGAAGTAATGGATCCACATACTTCGACATTTAGCCGCCTTGAGCAGAAGTAGTAACACTCCAGAAACAGCCTTAGTGACTACTTCTCTGTGCCGAGTAGCATCAGCCGACTCGAGGGTGGATTTACCGGATGAATTCTCTGATGCTTGATTCTGGCCATCCGTTGAAGAACCATGCGGCGCGTCTCCATCTGGTGTCAATTTCCCATCTAGATTTACATAATATAGTAAACGCACCAACATAACTGTATGTATGGACAGATTCGGGAGAAGGTATTTATACAGTCTATCCATTCGTTCTAACGTGTCCGTGTTCTGATCATGTCGGGAAGATTCTCCTCCCGGTGTCTTATTACTGTCATACTTGATGACGGCATGCAGACTACTACTACCTATGAAGTTAGTTGTAGTGTTGTAATCATGGCCGTTTACACGAGATGATGGCGTCCATGCAGCAGCCCCATCGACAGGGTTGGGTGTAGCGAAGGCATGCATCATTGCATCTTTTCTATCCCTTGATGCAATTTCTCTGGCATACTGTACAGATCCTAATGAAACAAATGCATAGCGTTTGAATGTCGATACAGCCTCATCAATATAAGATGGATTGGAGTTTGGATCAGATGATATGAATGGCTGCAACGGGGCTGGTTGTTCCCATGGTATCGGTCTTGGTGAGGGTGATGGATAGGATGTTAAAGGTAGGTCCTCAATGGCGGTGGAGGTTGCCATGATTCTGGTATCGGGAAGGACGTATGCAGGATATCTGTTGCTGAGAGCTGTATGCAGTTGTTGATAATCTGCAGGTGCTGCTTTCATGAATGGATCTAGTCGTTTGATGTGATCAGAATGCACCTGGCACAGCAGAAGCCAGGGACGTTCTCGCTATACCATCTAATGAAAGGGGTGGTAGACCTTCCAACGCTCTCGCAGTGTTTTTTAGCTGTAGTAAACGTTCTGAATCACCTAGGCTTGCCATCAGCACCTTCCACAACAGTAGGAGAAGCTACGATTTGCCTCATGTGAGCAATTTGTGAAGAGACAAAAAAAGACAATCGTCAGGATTGGGATTAAGACTATTGTGGTGACATTGCTCATGGCAATAAGCACACTCACCTTCTTGGCAGGATAATGCTTGCGGTTCGAATCACTCAACTGAGAAACCAACACAAACAAATGTCCCGCCACAGGTATATCACCTTCACCCAACTCCATAGCGAGTCTTTCGTGTCCCATATTGACCTCCACTACGAAGTAGAGTATAGACAAGCACACAGATACCTCCACATTAGCTAAATTTATGACTACTTGTCGATCAGCTATTGGAAGACCTGGGTTCCCAGAACGAGAAGCTGCGTCCATAGCAGTGGATATGACTCGTAAGGCTTGAGATATATATGATACAGTTCCAGCGTGTAGCAGTAGCTCGTTATTGGATTTAATTACTTTTACGTGGTCTTGTGACGTAGCATCTGATGGTAGCTCGCCAAATACTCCAGCAGCAATGTAAAGGAGTTTGCGACATGCATGTGCTCGTTCTGTTGGATTTTTCAGCTCGAGTAGTTCTAACTGGGATTGAATATATGTAGATTTTTGACTTATTGCTGAGTCGAACCATTCTAGTTAGCGGGCAGGCGTCAGGAGCAGGAAAAATATCGCAGAGGGGTAGGGGAGTACAAACGTTTTGGGGCGAAGTCTTTTTCAAACAGATCTTGTCCTTGGCGTAAGAAGGAGAAATCTTGATGATGCATGAATTCGTTGATCTCGCGTACAAAGTCATCCCGATCAGCATAGACAAACTTGTAATGTATGACCTAGATGACATCAAGAGAATTAGCGTGCTAGGGACCTTGGCCGCTGAGGCAGGAAGATTCCACTGGTGGGATGAGCAGTTGTTTTGATGGTTAGTACTTACTCACCCTTTGCTTGGATGCGAGAGCTCGTCTTACGGCGGCCATACTGAAGGAACCAGCAGCATTGGCACCACTTGAATCCTGCATACTGGGTGGCGGAGGCAGCGCATTCCATGGCACCTTGTCGGTATTCAGAAGGCCGTCCGGGTCGACAGCAGCGGGGGCATTTGATGGAGAGTTGTTCAAGAATGGCGGGGGGGTAGGAGGCAACGGAGGGGGCTGTATCTGATGGGCATTAGATAGGGTGGTGTAGACCGGCCTTGGAGCTGATGCCTGGGGCGGCGGCAGCGACAGTGGCTTGGAATAGTTCATCATTGTTGGCCCATTATTGTCCAGTCCAGTCCTATGGCTGATGCCTATGATTGCATTGCCCTCCAGACGGTGTCCAGAGCGAGGACAGAGTCAAGGCGAACAGCCGCATGCGCGGGATGTGCGTGTCTACCTACGATGCCTACGAGGGCCAAGACAGCATAAGCAACGGCAAGGACCATGTATGCATTGGTTGGCGCCCATCGCTGAAGCAGACAACACGGCGGACATTATGGCGACGGGAAAAGGAAGCGAGGGCTGGAATCGAAGAGGGGACTGTGGGATTCTGACTCGAATGTGTTGCTTTAGTATAAATGCCCTCCTCCTTCTACATGTACAGCAAATGCAGCGAGGCGTCATTATGCGAGACCCACCAACCAAGCATCATAGTAAGCAGCAGTTACTACAGACAAGTAGATGAAAATGAGAACCTCAGACGATTAGAGGTCTGCTCTAAGAAGTGGAATTCCGCAGAATACAATGATTCAACTCCAGATAAGGCATCACATGGACTGGTGTTATCCTTGAAGCATTATACACTTGCACACGTCAACTTTGACATGACCGTCCGATCATACGGACGGTTACGATGTCCAGTCTGTGACATTAAGACCTTGAAGCATTATACAGTTTGGGTTGCTGTAACGAATCTATGCGAGATTGTTACGTAATACGCCTACCGCGGGAGCATTGTTGTGCAAACTGTGAGGGTCACTGTTGTACAAAACATCGACACACAGACTTGACAACAATCAAGGGTAGACAACGCAAGTCGAGGGTGGAACTACACTTGAGCAAGGAGTTAGATACTAGGAGAGTATCCTGTGGGACTGCGGCGCCATGTCTCATTGAGGCGATATGTTTAAAACTACAACACAATGAGGTGTTGTTACAAATAAACTGTTTTTGGATAGTTTCCCAACATCGTTATCAACAGTGGGATGCACTGGAAACTAAGAGTCTAACTGAGACCGAGCCAACGCTGCACGGCATGTACAGCCGGCGCTCTGGCAGGGTGTACTGCCCAGTGGTGTCCCCCTCACGAGGCTAGGGTTATATCTCTTGGATCAGCATTCAACAACACCATCAACCAAACCTGTATCTTCCACAGCAATGGGCAACTACTACCTCAATCCGGACGGACATCCATCTACTTTGTCCCCCAAGGCCACTGCCTTGCTCAAGGCCCTGCTCTCACAGTCTCCTCAAGCCCTTCATGAAACCTTAGACGCCTTGTTCAGGCGATTTACTCCATCTGGACGATCGGACGCCCTCCACCTCCTGCTCATCTCTGACCCCTCTGTCAATCCACAAGCTATACTCAATGACATGGGTGCCTTGTCTGACGCTGCTATCGAAGCGGGACTTTCCAGCTTACGATATAGGACTATCTCCGCCCCATACCTGCGTCCGAGCACTGTTGCTCATTTAGCTGATAGAGTACAAGCTGATATATACAGGGACTTGATTCACGAGATGACATCTGTTGGACATAATCACCAGCCCACGGATCTGATTGTTTATACCACTTCGCCTTCACCAACACTGACACTATCTCCAATACTATCCACTTTCAGACAATCATCTAGCTCATAGGCACGTCTTGTTTCGAAGACTACTCATGTACCATGTAGATGTAGTTGGCCCGCAATCTGTGTGTGAATGCTAGGACCATCGTCCAATGCTAGAATCCTTGAATTTGTACCCGCCAAATTGTATTCATGTGATCGTCCAATATTCAGATTATGATCAGCAGCTGCAACGGCAGGTATATTTTGGATCATTCAGTGCACTTCATGCTCGTTTCCGCTCGGAAGGCCTGTCCGAAAACTCTGCACCTCACATGTACCGCTTATCTGGGAAGTCACAACTATGCGGGCATAAGCTGCATCATCTTAGCAGCGACGACATCCCTCTCCGAATGTCGCCCAGCCATGTCCAAAGTCCTAGTAAGGAAGTACATACATTTGCCCAGCGTCTTTACATCTTTCATTGTTTTGAAACAGGACAAGGCTAACTCGAACTGGTTTACAGCCATGGTCAGATCATTCGTCATTTGTAAAGAGTTCACATCTTCATCTCGGTCCACCTTCTCGCTCCTGCCACCAGAATTGCCATTGGATACCGTTCCCTGCTCTGCACATATGGCTGCTACTATAGCTCGTCCATACGTCATACGCGCAAATCCCTCTAGATGTAAATCACCGCAACCTAAAGCACGTGGCAACACATATCGGGTGACTTGCAGAGCTTGGAATGGTAGATCTAAATAGAGCAATACATCAACTAGCCGTAGTAACGCCCCCTGATGTTGCTGTTGGGCTGACAATTGCTGAGACAAGGTCAGAATTGTCAAGATGACATTCAACGCACCCAGCGGAGAGCTTGCGTTCTAGGAATGAATGCACGAGTTAGTCGTGCGTACAACCAAGAATTGATATTAATGTTTCAGGCCAAGGCCTTCGTCAAGACCTACCAGATGAATATCAGCTAATGCCAGCAAACAATTCAAAGCAAACCCTTCAGATTTAGCAATCGACGTCTTCTTAATCAACCTCGCAATTTCATGGTATGCCTAGCAATTGTTATGTCAGTACAAAATATCATTTGGACTGCGTGTGCTGTGCACCTACGCTTGTAGCATTTCCTTTTCCACTCTCAACGAGTTGTCGTAAGAATGATACGCGTGCCAAAGCCTTAGTACCGAACCAGCCAAATTCTCCCAATCGATTTGATATGGTTTCTGCCAAATTCCAATCACCACTAAAGTGTGTCCTATTACAATGTGTTCATCCCGACAGTATTGTCATCCAAACTGTAAAGTTACCAGAAGTACGCATGTTGAAACTCGAGAGAGTTCTTGCATTCCAACCATGCAGAGGCACAATCCATAAGGGGTAACGGGCACCATGTTTCGAGTTTCTCCAATGTACGGAATGCTTCTTCATACCGTCCGTTTTCCGCACACTACAAGAAAATAAGTCAGAATTTGTGGGCCGAAAGAGAAGGGCGACGCGTAAGAAGATAGTAGGGCTTCTCTTCCATAAACGTCCTGGTCAAAAAGGAAGGGCGAGGCTTCTGCGAAGGTATACCTTTCGTGCATAATGACATTGAGCAACGATTTGATCCTCAACCTTATTCGTATTCTTATGCTGGACAATCTCCACCTCGTTACAAAGGTTGGCCATTGGATCATTTCCTACAGATTGTGTCCCTCATAAGCACAGCCACACTATCAGAGTAAAAGCTTAGAAACTCACCATAGGCATCCCACAACGAAGACTCGACTTGGTGAATGACACCAAAACCATGCGGCTCAGCCTTCCCCATCCCATCCGAATCGTAATCCAGCTGGATAGCAATGGATCGAACCATATGTCCAAACGCTACGATTGGTGGCTTCCCTACCATGACCGCCTGCCGCGAAGCTTCCAAATCTGCAACCATTGATATCATGTTGTAAGGCAATGCTTTCTGCGGAATCAAGGCGTTGGGTTTTGTTGAGACGGCGGTAGTTGACGTCAGTTGATTCAGCCATCGTAGAGCGAAAGACAAACAGGCAGTATTGACTTGTTCTCGTGATCGGTTGATGGCTTCATGTAGGTCCTACATGAAATTGTTTCTGGCGTTTGTGTTTGCCAGAAATTTCCAAAAATTGCCCTTGTGTTTTCTGGGCCTGTGCGAATCAACTCACGAAAACAGCCTCTTTTTTTCTATGAAATCGTAAATGTAGTGCAACTCTGTTGAACAATGATATTTGAGCCATGCAGTTTCTAGAAAATTGTGCAAAAGTCAGAAGGAAGTTACGGAGCATGTGCAAAGTCGCACCAGAAACTTACTGATCCTCCATCTCAATGAAATGATCGTGAAATCGATGTAGACTCATGGATGCTCCTTCATATTCTCCAAGACGCATGTAATGCAAGAACCTAGGTCATGTCCGCTTTTATTTTTCCTTCCAGGGTTGCTGGAGCGGACGAACTTACGATAGCAAATGAGCTTGGGCATAACCACCAGCGGCGACCATCATCCTATCCATTGTCTGCTGTAAATCTAACGACACGCTGGGTGCTCGGGCTAATCTCAACACTTCAATCTGAGATTCAATATATCGATGAGAATTATAAGTTGGCACAAATTCGGCTACTTTGGGTAATATTTGGGACAAGACTTGCATGACTCCATCGTCTACAGGTACCTCTTCACGCTGTCGTGCTTTTGATGAACATTTCTTGTCGCGGCGAGTGACTTCATCCGTCATGGCTTGCGTTGATATATAAGCTTCTACGGTATTAATAGGCGTACCTGCATCCATAGCTCTTGAATACATGGGTGTATCTGCATCAACTCCTCGGGAGTACGACGGGGTACCCGGATTTATTTGCCTACCATATTGTGGCCGATCTCTATCGATCGTTATACTATACATCGGTGTATCTGGATCAACCGTTCTGGAGTATGGTACACCCGGCGTTGATGTCTCTCCATAAAAGTAATTCCCAGCTGCTACGACAGATCCTTCTGGAGTAAAACGGGGTGAACCAGATCTAAACGGTATACTACCGCCTTCAGTACGAGGACTATTTGATGCAAACGATGGGGTACCTGGATGGTTTTGAGGGCTCCGGGGGAGTACCCTCGATAATTGCCCTGCATATGACTGGCTAGCTAGAGTAATTTGTAGACTTGCTGGCGCAGCATCCAATGGACCAGCCGCATTATACTGCAGGCTAGTCGGTGAGTACCTGGTCGACGATGGTCGAAGATCATCACATGGTACGTATTGCGGACTTGTAGTACTGTATCTTGGTGGCTGTATTGCAACCGGTTTCGGAGTTAGTTTATTCATGAGGGTATTCGATGGGGATGGGAATGATGGTATTTTATCTCTTGATGTATTGATATAAACAAGTAAGGCACTGTAGAGCCATGTACGTTCATCAAATGGCATGCTTGAATGTTCTAGACATGCTCTTCGTATGAACTCGCCTAATGGGCTTTCTCGATCCTAGTTTGTTGTGCGTTGTCGGACCTGGCTCACTCTAGAGAAGTCTGATAATAACATACTATTACAACGCCATCGTCGTAGTCCTAATACACGGAACGGGACTTAGGTACAGGTCTATAATCAGAATGCAACGCTTACGGCGGCATTCTCGTCAATAGTTCTTGCCATTTCCTTCCAGCCCTCAGCCATGAGAAACAGATCATCAGGAGTCTTAACACTTTGGATCTGTGTTTGGTCACATAAGCAACCAGCTTACTGTGCCAGATGCTGGCTCTAACAAGGCCGTCCATGACAATCACAAGAAGTACTCAACTCGTTCCCACAGCATCAGGCCCAATGATTTCGGCCTGTCCATGATGATCCCATCAGCGCCGCAGGTGATGATGCTGATGTCCGCGATGTCATTCAGTAGCTCGTATAGTGGTGGTTCTGGCCATTGTCCCTGGTAGGCGTCCTGATTTGATGTCGGCATTATTTCACAGATTTACATACAGGTAGCATCAAGATATCAAAACAGGCATCTATTACCCTTAGATGTCGATTCAGGATGGCTAGTATCTCAGCTGCACTGACAATGGTTGTGGTTGATGGTGCGCAATAATACTCGGTCAAGATCAGCAACGATATCTTATGAGGAGAGATGAAGTGCGTGGAATGGACTATAGCTGGTTGGTCTATCCTTGATGGCGCCGGCAATACAAATGCCGTGCTCTTCCTACCAAGCGGTCTGAATGACGATCGCCTGTGTATCATTTTGTGCCATTGGTTGATGATTATCATCGATGAATGTTTTGACTAGAACTCATGACTCGGCACCGAAAAATTCAAAGATGAACTTGAACCGAACCTGCCACGTATATGTGAGGATACGACTACTATTGTAATTATCTCATGTGCAGTACTATGTGATCTCATCACTACCTCATCACAACATCACTATCGTGTAAGAACAGTATACAGTCAAAGCTCTTTATCGTCACAAGGCTTCCTTGCGAAATCCGACCGCGCCGATAGCCACGTGCTGGTGGGATAAAACAGTGCTAAGCAGTCTTTCAAGTCCATCCGCGTGCTGTTGCTGTGATAAAGCGAATGTTTCCTCTGCACCCAGTGGGAACTTCAACATTCGTTTTAACTAGTAGGAAATTACAATATAGATGTCAGTGCTCTCACAGATACACCTCAGTATCCAACCATCAAGAAACTGGTAATCCATGAAACGTGCCTTCAGCAGGGTGGGTGACAACCACAGTTAATGTCGTAGAAGTTTGGTTTCACATTTCTTGTAGTCTTGAGCGATGTAGCGCAATTTCCTCTCCAAAGTGCGAGTACAACATAAACTGCATCAAAAGTGGTAATGCAAGAATACAAGGATGCCTCAGAGCGGATTCGAACCGCCGACCCTTCCGTTACAAGCGGAATACAATAACCACTATGCTACAGAGGCAAGTACTTTCATGTGATGGTCGCCTTATGGACGTGAAAGATACTTTCGATTGCTCAGATGCAACGAAACATGGCTTATAGGCGGTTGACCGTCCTCGTTAGGGGTCGGAGCCCAGCGCTTTCTATCAGCACGGGGTATATCCTATCAGCACGCCCCCTGTAAATGGACTTCGGCTCACGAGCCTAGTTCCCCTGGGAGCTCTATCTGTAAGTAACTGCTCACACCGCAGCGCACGTCTCTGTAGCATAGTGGTTATTGTATTCCGCTCGTAACGGAAGGGTCGGCGGTTCGACTTCGCCCAGAGACAGTGACGGCAATCCGGGTCGTGTATAGGACAGCCATGTGCTCATCTGCGTAACCGATCCGAAACACCTTGAATCTTCCCGATAAAATTCGTTCCTCTTTGCATTTTTTTCTGCCTCAATTCTGTTGGGAGAGAAAACGTGCTCCTGAATAACCTGTGTGCTGACCGGAAGTGCCAGTGTTGTTGATGAGGGAACAAGAGCAGTCGAAGCGAGTAATTCTGGAGACCACCCCAAACTGACTCCATTCCCTCATCAAGGTACAGTATCAACATGGTGAAATCTCCCTACACGAATATCGGTATCTGCAGGAAAGCTGTAGTAATTTTTTTTTTCAGATCGGTGTATGGGGCTCCTGTCCCGATATTAAAGGGAGATCAGCAATATGCAATAGGCAGCCCAAACTTGTGTTGAGTCTTCCAGAAAAGACTTTGGTCCAATGTTCAAGTTATGGGCTGTCCGTTCTTGTTGCAAGGTTATGGGCCAAAATCTGTTTATGTAGTAGTCATGAATGCTCAGTATTCACCCCGGTTTACGTCCACGTTCAAGGCATGTCAGCGTGGCCGAGTGGTTAAGGCGATTGACTTGAACTATACATAGATATC
>QEAN01000362.1:0-18345 GCA_006535955.1 Synchytrium endobioticum | reverse complement strand
TTGTGAGAAGGGGGAGGGGCTTCGGGCAGGGGTAGGGGCAGGGGTAGGGGTAGGGGGTAGGGTACCTCTGTTGGGCTTGAGCATGTTTTGGCTTGCAGTGAGTTTGCATAGCATGCATGTCCCGGTGGAGCCTAGATGGGAGCGGATGCACTTGGAGCAGTAGTTGTGGCTGCAGGAGACGATGATCATGGCGGTGTCGTAGTATTCTCTGCAAATGGGACATCGCAGGTGCTCATCGAGTAATCGCAGTCCTGTATATGGGCCCCAGTCAGAAGAGTCGTCTAACGAGTCCATTGTATCGGGATGGGTACTAGTAGGATACTAGGAGGTAGAGATCAAGGCGGAACCCAGAGGTGTTGTTCTGTGATGTGGCTATATATATATCCTAGGGGCGGGTAATCTGTCTAATAGTAGGCTGGTGCGAGCGGGCGAGCGATCGGGGGAGGGGTAGGGGTATGAAGGGATGGATGGGTGAGTAACGGGAAGGGGGTAGGCGAGGCCATGCCCTTGTAAGAATACTCACAAGGGTGCTATGCTGCTGGCACTCTTGTCGGTGTATGGGTCGGTGTTTTTCTTGCTGGGCAGCCTGCTGCTGTTGTGCGAGGTCTTTGACATCTGATCTGATGTGGATGTGCGGCATATTTGTGTACGCACCCGCACCCCTACCCCTACCCATATTTGTGAGCCACTCGCAGGTCTTGGGATGAAAAGTCACAAGGCCCGAAGTGCACAAAAGTACTGCAGATAACGATTGTATTGTATCAACAGTGCAGGAGGGTGTACATACGTAGTATTTACTTAAATGGGTAGTCCGTTGGGTTCCTGGCAAGTAGTGTGTGTGGGATGAGGCCTGGGTGGGGTTTGCCCAGGAGTCCCTCGAGGCATGTCCCTTGTTGGCCATTTTGGCATGGAAGCTTGCATGCGCATCAGAAGCGCGAGGGGCCTTGCAACCACACATACCATCCAGTATGCCCTCCGCCAAAAGGACCAGGCGGGACTGGGATGACCCCAATAACAACGATCTACCACCCCCCCTCAGATCCGCATCATCCGCTTCTGTCAAACAGAAACAACCCCACCTCACCACCACCACCGCCACCACTTTCATTGGAACCGAACAACCAAGTCTGGATCTGTCTGATGTCAAGAACAAGGACAAGAACAAGTACCTGCCATTACACTTGCAAGAGGTATGTCTTCAGTGTGTCCATCATACACACATGTCCTACTACCCACCACTGCCTGTCACATCTGCTCCCTCCCCATCAAACGCTCCTCCTCTCACACCATGCCTCCATCGTATCCCACGCGCCTTCCGCCTAACACATGCTCCGTCTCTAACAGGTTCGTGATGAAAAAGGCAGGAAACGTTTGCACGGTGCCTTCACCGGCGGATTCTCCGCCGGCTACTACAACACCGTAGGCTCCAAAGAAGGTATGTCGCACTTCACTATCTCCCGCTACATGCCCGCTACATGCCCGCTACTGCCATCTTTGCTTGTCCGACCCGCTTGCCCAATTCCTACAAACAACAGGATGGCAACCACAGCAATTCAAGTCTTCCAGAGATGAAAGAGCCAAGGCTGCCGCTCTCCGCCCCCAAGATTTCATGGACGATGAAGACCTACAGGTATCCAACGTGAACCTGTCACTCTGCCCCACCACCTGCTCTAACCCAAACCATCAAAGGAACTCGCCGACACCAAAAAGATTGCTGCCACTCAAGGATTTGATATTCTTGGTGGTACCGAACGTGACGTGGAAAGAAGGCGCGCTGCTGCGGCATCGCAACAGAATGAGAGGTATGTCAAATCCCACCCGTCCTTTTCCTTCCTCAATTGCTCTCATCCTGACATGCTAGTGCTGTTGGCCCTCTGCCTACCAAAGTCATTGGGGACTTGATTGGTCCTTCATCTGACCCTATTGGTATGAAACTTCTTCGCCAAATGGGCTGGAGGGAAGGGCAAGGTGTCGGCGCTCGCCTATTTAGGAAACCTACAGGTATCATGTAGCCTACTCACTTCGCCCTGCCCACACACATATCCTTGCCTGAAGCACGTCACTGCTTAGATACGTCTGACGATGTCTATGCTGCAAATATTTCCTTTGCCCCAAAAGACACCAGTCTGGTCCCATTCGATCAAAAAACTAACGTCTTTGGACTGGGATATAATCCGCACGAGAACGCCAAGGAGTTTGCCTTGACTTCAGACGTAAAAGATGCCAGCGGTATGGCTTGGCCTCGTGCTTCCACTGTTCCCCGCCACAGATANTCAAAGTAACAACCCCCGTTAATCTCCCAGATGACAGCCTTGAACTGCCGGATAAAGGCTCATTTGCCATAAAGGGCGGATTCGGAACTGGCTTGTTCGATGACAATGATCTCGATGAAGATATTGACGTATATGACAGCAGGAAAACCGCATACACATTGGTCATGGACGATGATGAGGAGGATTTCGATGTCGCTACTATCAAAAAAAGGTTGCAGGCTTTGGAGAATGAAAAAAGGACAAAGTCCACTAAAAAATCCGTCACCCGGAACTCTATCTCAGTACCCGAGGTATTCATCAAAAGCAAACTCTGACGTATTATGTCTCTTATACACCTGCATTAGCCTCTGCGACAAGTGACTATTCAACTCTGTCATGATGGTAAACCACCATTACGTGGATTTGTGTTGGCCAACAATCCACCACCGCTCTCAAAATGGTTTCAATCTCCTCAAATGCCAGCAGACTTTATTCCAATTCATGATTTTGATGCGCCAGGACCAAGGCCAGATCTCAAAACAGAGAAGCCTCGTCCCCAGTCTGAATTAACGGCGGACCAGAGGCGTGATATATTGGGTGAAAAACCTCTAGATGGACCAAGTCGATCGGTATTTGAGTTCATGCCCCTCAAATCTCAAGACCGGCTTTTGCAGTTTTTGGACTCGACTACATCATCGAATAGTCAGCTCAAAAAAGATCAACATGAAAAGCAGGCTACAAGAGATATACCAACCATCGAAAAGTCGGCTGCCGAAGCTGCCTTGAAAGGGTTCATGCCGTTCGGGAATGATGCTGGAAAACAGGCTAGATACAAGAGATTCTTGGAAGTGTATGCCGGTCTAGAACAGGACTTGCTGAAGCCGCCCCAAGTGCGTCCCGTCAAGTCTTGTTCGTGGAACCCGACCATTGAACAAGACAACAAATAGGACATGCATCCGAGAGACGCACATCATGAATTGGTAGAGTTCGCCAAGGCAGCTCAAATATTTCAGCCGCTATCTGCCACCATGGCTTCTCGATTTACCACTGCCTCGTCCATGTCCACTGCCGCTGCGCAAAAAGATATCGAGCCACAGGTAATGCACGGCAAGGAATTATACGAGTGTCGAAACGTCGAAACTTCCTGTACTTCATCCCTCACCTAGACTGAACCGCCCAAGAAACCACACATCATCACGCGGTCCGTGGAGTCTTTCTACCCAAACAAACTTTTATGCAAGAGATTCAATGTTCCAAACCCATATCCGAACCGAGAACAGGATACTAGTGCCGGTGATCCCTCTAAAGATGTTCTAAATCAAGACATCATGGATGAGCTGATACGAGAACGAGATATGAGCAAAAACCAACAAATCACATCTCTGGTTACCGGCTCCACACACAGCGAATTGTTGGGTAGTGAAAAACTTTTGGCGGATGTATCCACTAGTCATGAGAAGGAAGCGGATGTCGATGTTGAATTGGAAGCCTTTGGTGGAACTGGTGCTGCAGATGAAGAGCCTGAACGGCCTCCCATGGATATCTTCAAGGCTATATTTGATTCTGATGATGATGATGATGATGAGGAGGAGGAGAATAAGCATAAAAACGATGGGCATGATGTTGATGATAGTAGTAACGTACACGTTGAGAGGAGAGAGGATAATATTGTAGCGGATGTAGCGGATCTGAAACCGTCAAAGGTATACGTTGGATGTGCGTTCTCTTTGCTGTGTTACCATGGGACAGCTGACCAAATGAAACGATTAGATTCTTCTGCCTTCGGTACTGTCGAAGGAGTTCACCCAGCAGCCGTTTAGACCTGTGTTTGTGCGTAAAGAAAACCGTAATAGGTCAGCCACAATTGCATCGTCCAAGACCAAGGTTGTCCTAGGTAGTGCTGAAACTATAGTGGTTGAAACTCCACCGGCATCTGTGGACGATGTACTGCTTGAGATCCAAACAGCCTCAGCATTGTCAAAAGTTGATGGATCCGCAGCAGATTCATCGAAACAGGTTCATGGCGCTGACTCCTCGGATGAATCATCTGATGACGATTCGGAAGAGAAGCGCGATGAATCATTGACGGTATCATCTTCTCAACCGCGCATTTCCGTTATCAATGATGAAGCCGAACGAGAACGTAAGCGACTGAAGAAGGAGGCAAAGAAAGCAAAGAAGAGGGCGAAAAAGGATAAGAAGAAAAAGCACAAGAAAGAGAAGAAGAAGAGGAAGCGGTCGAAACATGAATCAGATGGTGATAATGGTAGGAACACTGAGGATGAATGGGAGGTGAAAAAGGTCAAAGTTGACCATGTTGAGGAAAAAAGTAGTAATAATACTGTCATGGATGCAGACAGGCAAAAGCCGAACGTCGAGGCTACTGGTGAGAGTATCCCAGCCTTCAAGAGGCAACGGCCTCGGGCCGTAGATTACATGTAATTCTAAGCATCTCGTGCATATTTGTAATTTGTGAGTAGACCTCGTTTTTTGCATGCATATGCAGTATATTATTGTAGTGGATTGCCGTCTAGTATTTGCTACTGCAGTGGCCATTGGAGCTTATCACTCAATTGTCAGGACGTGATTGATCGTTTGTGGCCTCTTTTGGAGATCACGGGCACGATTGCTCTTTCTGAGGATTTCTGTGATGGAGTAGTGATGGACTTGATTGGTCTTTTGTGACGAATTTAGGGTGCGGATCTGAGCAGGTTCATTACCATTTTTGAAATGGAAAATTTAGATTCTTGCTATCATATATTTAGCATTAGAATGCTCTACGTCTAAGATTAGCACCAAATAGATGAACTTGAATACCTCGCGAAATTATAAATTTAGCAAGTGGATGGATTATTTATACTTTGCCTATACAATAGTCATTGACCTGTTATGAAGTGATGCTTATGAGCGCCAATCGTCACATCATAGCGCATGTGACTTACATTGACGAGCAGCTTGGGCAGTGAGTACTACCCATTGTAAATGTGAGGACCGATCAATTTCATGTCCAATAGCGCAACCACCAGGAGTGATAGCAAAGTAACAAGCAACACCACACATAAAATTGCTCCGTCGCAGGATGAGGTTTACATCACCGTACTTAATATACATGTCTCTACCCGAATATAATAGTGCACATGACAAAGGTGTGCATACAGCATGTGATTAACCACCACCATAAGTACTTCTATATGACCCCCCTCCCCCACTAATGGTATGCGTTTGTATACAGAACATAGGATGCCAGCAACATATCTCGCCTAGATCTCATCAATGTTGAATTCGACACCATCTAGCGCAAATGAGAATGTGTGAGTGAGGTTTTGCATCCATAATGTAGTCTCCCCCTGTACTGCATGCAGCTCATCACACCCCCCCCCCCGAATGCCATGAGAGGGAGTGACTCACCGTCTTCGTCATCGCCTTCCTCCATGCCGATAGCCGTCTCGTTGATTTTGATATTGTCCGGGATTTCGCCATACCCTTTCAGCATCCTAGCTTCATCACCGCTGTACTTGAGTATGACGTCGGCTTTTGAGTCCTGGAAGTCTCGTAGTCCTAATAGCACTACATCTCCAGCTGTAATCCTAGGGTGGTGATGGCCTGGTCATGATCTCGATTGTTGCCACGAAAAGGGGATACCTCAACACGACAAGGGGGGGATATATATGTATGTATGTATGTACCAGACTTTCTTGCGGAAGGCTCCTCGGATATGCGCCTGTCTCTTTTCGCCATCGATGCATTGGGCCTCTACCCACCCATTTCCCAGCATTTTAGTGACTACGGCGTATTCTTGGCCGTCTTCTTTAAAAACGAGTTCTCGCTTTTCAGATTCGTTCTCATTCTTGCCCCTGACGAGAGATTGCGATGTGCGACGGGTTAGTATACATCATATAAAGTACGAGGGAGTGGCCTGATGAGAGCAAAGTCTTCTCTTCTAGTCAACAGTCCTTCCAATTTGATGACAGGGTAGGTAGCCATATTGGACGAAGCCAACGTTGTCAATCATCCGTCATCCAGACCATATTCCGATGACTTGGATAAAGGACCCGAGTCTTATTACCTCTTTCTATTCTTACCACCTTTTCCCTTGTTCTTTGGCATCGCTTCTCAATCGGATAGTCTCGGTCGAATTGAGTTGCTTCAGTCAGGTCGCGAGATGATGGGCCAGATGCCCGAGTCACGCAATTTCACGAATGAAAAACACGCTTATAATTCCATGAGACGATTTCCCCATGTAGTGCGCTTGTTCGCTATGCGTGGAGCGTGTATCATCTCTAATGAGCGACGCTTGGACTCCTGCCGCAAGAGTCTGGCCTAACGCGCGTCCACCAGCATCTGTACGGCTTTAGCCACCACAACGCATAATGCAGCTGGAAGAAATGAAGCTTGCTGATAAGGTTCATACAAGTCAAAATAATATATGAACAACACTGACTGGACTTCTTGAGCTGGCCACTATACTACTATTGCTGCCGCTCCTGCATCAAAAAATAGGAATGAAATATACCACATAACACCGACATCCTGCTGAAAAAGGCGCCTGTTTACTTCAATGGTATAAACCTGGACGAGTGGGTGGCACCAATACCCGGTCTGCCGTGCTTGACTGGTTTGTAAGTGATGGAGAATTCACCCAAATAGTGTCCAATCATTTCAGGCTGTGTTAATATGTATAGAGTCAACTGTTGTTTGCCTGTCGCGATATAAAGCAAAGTCAATGTAACGAGCAATCGGCTGTGTACCTTGATTTCGACTTGGTTGAATGTCTTTCCTTGGTAGATACCAATAACAGATCCAACCATCTCAGGCACGATAATCATGTTACGCAAATGAGTCTTGACGGTTTCTGGCTTCTCGTTTGGTGGCGCTTCCTTCTTCGCCTTTCGAAGCTTTTTGATGAGACCCATTGGTTTTCTCTTCAATCCTCTCATGAAACGCCTACGAGCTCTAGCATGAACTAGTGGTAGCAGCTATGATTCAAGGTTGATGTAATGGTTGGCCCGCTGCTTTGAATGTTGCAATCGTTCTGGTCGCTGGAAATCCAAGCGTGGCCCTAGTTGACTAGGGCCATAGCACGACATCCACCGTTGTAGGCCATATGCGCATCTGCCTCCACTAAATCCTCCCTATAACGAAGAAATCGACTCTCCAATTGTTGCTGACCTGTTCCGGAGACAAGTCCATCAATTCATCTAAATCAACACCACGGTAGGTGAATTTTCTGAATTGACGCTTCTTCTTCATCTCAGCGGCATATTCGGCATCGTATTCTTCATTCTCGTCACCCTATATCGTATCATACTGGAGTGTTAGTGCTTGGATAGACTAACTCCTGATGGAGTGCCACTCCGTCACAGCTGGATACATAACATGAATAGGGCAGCAATGCAATGGCATTATATGACGGGTTTTGTATTATACCACAGGCTACATACCATGTTGACTAGTTCTTCCTATCGGGCAATGGATGGATGGATGGGATGGGGGAGCGGACGTTGAAGTGGCAACTGAAGTGATAGGTTTCGGATTTAAGGAGTGACACAGCGGACCAAAAATATTCTTATCAGAGTCCACGAAGAGCTAGCTGAAGAATTGTCAGCCTCTTCAGATTTTTCGTTTTGTGAGCTCGCATACAATGGGTGTTCATTTGATTACATAATCTGGGCGTGTCTTCCCGCGAATTACATGCCTCTCTTTGTCGTCGTGTCTGACACGAGTATCCAACGACGGGGTCATCAACAATATAAGATCCGTAATTGGTATGCATGTGGAGCTGATGGTTGTCACCTCTGCCCCACACTCGGTCACGGCGCACAAGCCCATGATGCAACACATACATCGTGAAAACGGCATAACGAGAATATAGTATATGAATACGCGACTGAATACGGATTCTTTGTACCGACGATCGTTGTTACCTCTTCAGTGTAAACATCCTCTCCGCCCGTTCTTAGTATCGATGAAACACATAACTATAACGTAATGCAGGTCCCGTCCCCACATTACAACGGAAATTCACTTGCAACGGGACAGCACCGTTATGGCCTCTGACTGCTTCGCTAGACACGGCATGACATAGTTCCATGATAGCATCAACCATCGTACGAGTACGAGTGCGTGCACAATTGTCGGGAAAATCCACGATCCCAGGTAAAATTATTATATAGTTATAAATAGAATGACGACATACGACTAACTGCAACAATTACGGTCTAGTCAAATCACTCTTAGACCCATTCCGTTTAGCAACATCGGTTAAACTACCAGGCTTCGATAAAGGCTGCAACACATTCGACAACCGTCTCTTCCCCTCCCCCCACGATGCACTACCGCCAGCAGTCGTGCGCGAAACCCCATCGGGTGATGCTGCACCAGGCAACACATCGAGACTCCCTCGTCGCGAATGATCACCCCATGGAATGCCGCTGCCACCGAAAATCCCTTTTCCAACATCTCGATTCACATCGTTCAGCACCTCAACATTCTTGTATGTGAAATGCTCAAATTGGGAATCGAGAGACGCTGCAGACGTGTTTCGTTTTATGCCTGTTTCTTGTCTTGTGTCATCCGGAAAACTGCCTCTGTCTGGATTCGAGGCTGCTGCTGATATATTTCGAGGGCGTGATTGAACAGAATTCGGGGTGTGGGCGGTGGTTGAAACTCGTTGTTGCACGCCGCTCATGCTTGGTCTGCCAGGTGAACTTGTGTTGGAGATGTTGACGACCGGTGCCGGATTACTTATGGAGCTCAAATCTTCATTTGATATGCCGGATGTTGATACTGCTCTTGATACATTCATGGAATGTAGTAGCCCAGCAATCACGGATGACTCTGCACCACGAAGTCTCAACGACCTGCTATTGGAATCTTTGGTATCTAGTTTACCATCAGACATCCCTTTCGTCGAATTATCCATGAACCGTTGACGATTGGGTAACTCTTTGGCGCTATTAGTCGCCGACAGCGGACTTTTGAGTGGTTCTGCTGAAAGCATGCTACTTTGCTGATCATCTGGCGGCGTCGCTGCTGACATCATGGCACTCTCAGTGCTAACCTCTTTTGCATGTCCCAATATCCGAGCAGTGGGGTCTAGCTTATCATTATGCAATGGTGAGTTCTGCGAAGATGCAAACCCACCAGCTGGTATAGATAAGGATGACAATCGCTGAATGTCAGGTCGTTGATTTCGTGATTCAAAGTACCCTGTATCCATGTCATCTTGTGGGGAAGGTATAAACGGAGCAGGCAGTTTCCGTAAATTTTCCCAATCAACACCATTGAAGAACGCATGTTGTCGAACTTGAGGTCCTTTGAATCGTCCATGTGGATCTGGATTGAGTAATGCCATAACCAGCGACTTGGCGTCAGCAGAGATACCGTCTTCGGGCCATTCAATATCGTGATTCAAAATATTTCTGAAAATGCCTTCTGGTGAAGCATCAGAAAAGGGTGGAATTCCAACTAGCCATTCAAATATACATATTCCTAATGCCCACCAATCGACTGCTGAGCCGTGTCCCAGACCAAGTAGTAGTTCAGGGGCTAGGTAGTCGGGTGTGCCCAATAAAGGTTTGCTATCGTGTCGCACTCGTCTGGAGTGCCTCCGCAAATGAGCAGTATTGTCAGGTGAAGTGGATATCCTTGCATCATCTTGTGTTGTTGCTGCTTCATCAACACCTCGTCGGTTTATAGTTCTTCTTGTAAGAGTATTCAGTTGTGATAAGTTCTATGTGATATTGAAACTTGTTTGTTCACCAGCCAAGAGAACGAGAGTGATACGGAGCCTATGCAACGAAACACTTTGTAGCGTACATTTAACACCTCCTCAGGACTATCTGCATTGAGTGACGATTCTTTGTCTTGGACCGTAATACGAGCTAAACCAAAGTCCTATAGCAAACGACGCGAGAGATTAGCAAACAGCCATTTGTGCGCAAGGAGAAGTTCAACGAGTACTGCTCACAGTTAGCTTGATGTGGCCTTCCTGGTTGATCAACATATCTACATGTGATGAACACATGCATGAGCACCACGGAAACAGACGCAAGCACCCTGGCAAGACATAAACATCACCACAGCAACTCACTATCAGGCTTCAAGTCCCTGTGTGTGATTCCATTGGCATGCAAATACTCCAATGCTAATGTGACTTCGCCAGCATACATCCTAGCCGTATCTTCATCGAACGTCCCAAAAGCCGACAACAAGGTTGACAAGTCACCACCAATGAGATATTCCATCACCAAATACAAATATTCTCTGGATTGAAAGGCATAGTAGAGTTTGACAACGTACGGATTCTTGGAAAGGGCGAGGACTTTCCGTTCAGCTAGGACGTGAGCTACCATGTTTTTACGGATCATGTCTTCCTTTTTGAGGATTTTGATGGCGTATAAATCTTGCGTTGTCTTTTTGCGAGCCAAATACACCTTCCTATTCATCCATATTAGTGTCAAAATAGCCAAACAGGTTGACGAAAACCTGCGAAACACACCCAAAGGCACCACGAGATATCGGTTTCAAGATTTCAAAATCTCTAATGGACGGTATTTTCTGCTTTCTTCTATCCTTATCCGACTCTCCAGCGGATGTTCCAGATAATCCACCAGGCGATCTAGGCCGGGACGGTGGCCCCCTCATCAGAGCAGCAAAGATCGACATGAATCGCCCTTTATTCGCGGGGGATTTATCTCTTGCACTTCGTTCTTGTCCACTTGAAACACATGGATCTGTATCATGTCCACTGTTGGTATTGCTACCCTGATTGTTTGCTCCGCTGTGCTCAGATGAGACACTGTTTCCACTATTCGTGCGTTTGACTGCTCGATCCTTCTGTATTTTTAGAGGCCGCTGCTGCTGCTGCTGATCAACCGTCTCTTTGCGTCGAGCTGGACTGCTCCCGTCGTTTAAGGACCCGTTTGATCCATGATGTTCTTTGTCATTGGTGACTGAGTGGGTTCGTTTAGATTGGACTGACAAAAGTTGGGCCTTCTCCTCCAGCTAAGCATGGAGTAATACGTCATTGACATGGTCGTCGACCGAAATAGACGGAAAAACAGTTCGAGAGGGTAATAGGACGTCGGGATGCTTACCACGGCGTAAATCCGCTTCCCAATGCTAAAGACTTGGACTTCAACTCTCGCATATTTAACCTCTTCATCTAGAACTCTTTTAACTTGACTCGCATATTTCTCGCACTTGGCAAAACCCTTCTTGCCCAACTCCTCTGATAATTTAGCACCCTTTAAAGCCCGTGACTCCAAGGTTTCAGCCAACTTTCTCACATGCTGCCAATCTGGCCAATCGTCGAAGTCTTTCAGTTTGAGCTGGTCTTTTCTTTTTGCGACACCATGTGCGAATTTTTTCAGTTTCAAATCACATGAATATTGTTTGAGCTGATATTCTTGCTGTATCGCACACGATTTTGAATGTTCTTCTAAAGTCTCGGCTAAAACCATTTCTTCACATATCCGACATAGCACGTGTGTGCTCAACTGGTTTTGGCGATTGGATGACGGCGGTGTGTGAGTGGTGGATGCTGCATCTCCACATCGCTCAGACTTGACGGTCGCCGATTCAGGTGAATGTTCTTTGGTATCAGTATTCAGCAATAAACCTAATCCAGTTGGTACAGACGTTGGAGCTAGGGCATGGCTTCCAGCGCCAGGTTGAATTGAGTTTTGTCGGCCTGCTGATGCTAATGATCCTATGGAAAGCGATCTAGAATCGTTCGAGATTGATTGTGACGAGGTATTTGAAACACCTAATATGTGACTCAGGTTTGTGTTGGATGTGGATAACGGGGATACTGGCATGGAAGTTGGTGCTAGTGCTCCAGCGCTGCTGTGGAATGCATGTCTAATGTTTTTCAAAAAGGCAAACATTGGTCGGGCAGTCTATTTAAAAGGTTCCGATGAGTATGCAAGAAGCCAAAACTGAACACTATGGGAAAGAGGTGCTAACCTTTCTGTTGCTACCACTCGGTGCTCCACTTGAACTACCGGCAGGAGTTTGAACATTTGGAGATTTCAGTGGTCCTTCATCCAGCCCCTCCTTTGATTGCCACCAAGGCCTCGGGGTTGGACTGGGCAACGACTCAAAGGACTGAATGCTCCCTACATGGAACAGTAGAGCAGTGCTGCCACCTAAAGAGGGAATACTACCAGCATGTGACCTCGGTGGTGGTATATCCGCATCGCTTGGATACCTAGTATTAGCTGAAGTAGGCGGTGCTGTAGAAATTTCTGATGTAGTTCGTGAATGGGATTCAGGATCGGTAGAAGTCCATTTCGATCCTTTCCGAACTAATGTTTTTGGATGATGAGTTGGACTACTAGTATCTGAATCGGATCCGTCTATTGACATGGATTTTTTCGGCTCGGCTGGTCGTGGTAATGTTGTGGCCTCGGTTAACGCAAAATGGATGGAAGACTCGGATTGTGATTGTCGTTTGTGTGCTAGAATTCGTGATGAGGTGCCTTCTCCACGTAATAATGTACGACTTGGTGAACTGGCCTCCGGCTTAGAATTTGGACCTATGTTCTTGACGCTTTCTGGGGTTATCTGCTGGGATATAGACGATACATGTGAAACTCGAGATGGTTTATTCACAGACGATCTTTTTGATGGTGCCTTTTTACGTTGTGGAGAAATGCCTAACGATGGTTTTGATTCTCGTAAGTTAGCTCTCTGCATCGTCCTTCCGTATTCATACTATGTTGGGTGTTGATGAGCAAATGAGGCTACTTTCGTGATGGCCATTTACTTACCAACGATTCGGCAACTCTACTGACGGGCGCAAATACAAACGATAACTTGGTTAGAAGGTCATTAGCTTCAGCATTCCCAACCACCATTCTCCTTGACTGCTCCATCAGATCTTGCAAGGACCTCATGAAGTCGCCAGCTAGTCTCGTATTGATTAAAGCTGATGCAGGGGTATGCAGGATTAGAGTTCCAATTGATTCAATCTGCGTCAAGAGCAAGTCATGTGGTGATGCTATGTTATGGATTTTTGTTAGCGCTGATGCAGTATGGACACTCCTTTTTTGCCTACCAAAAATCGAAGGGGGCCAGCTTTTCGAATGTAGCAACGGACGCATAAACTTGATATTAAGTCGGTTTTCAGGACCATCCAGCAACTTTCGCTTTTTGTCACTGGATGTGATTGTTGCAACGGTAGCAGGATGTGTAGACTGCAGGCTTTCACTTGCAGTCGATGATGGTATTCCTAATACTAGTCTAATGACAGCATCAGCCTTTTCTTTGGCAGCAAACAATTCAGCGACCATTTCACGTCTTAAATCGAATGATGCACCTCTGTCATCTACGAAATCTAGTTGATTTGGTCTGGCTTCCTCTGTATCTCGGAGTGGTTCGGGTAGTATCACTCCTTCCAAGGTATCTAGTCCATTTGCATTTGGATGCCTCAGAGTATCAGGGTCATCGTCTTGAGACATTATGGGTCCTATGCTATGCTGGGCAGCAATGTGGGAAGGAGGTATGGTCATCTTCCGTTTCGGCGTGATAGCTAAAGGGGTTTGAGCTGGAGGTTTCCTGAATGGTGAAGCAGGGGAGCCTGTACCTTGGGTGGTGGTTATGCTGAATCGGCCTAGAGATCCCTTGGATGGCGAGCTGGTGCTGCTTATAACAGACGACATGTTTGGAGATATAAGACCTATATAGTGGCCGGTCACAGGCATGTCACTCAACGGATCCAACTCGACGGGCGGACCATCAGAACTGTTCATAAACGCGTCTCTGGTTATATAAGGTAGCGCTAGTTTCGAATTCTCTTGGGTAGATAGTGTTCTTCGCAGTGGCTTTGCCGTTGCTTGAGCCGGGGAAGTGGTCGGCGATGAGACGACAGGAGTTTGTATTCTGGATAGGTCGGTTATGATTCTGGTGACAATATCCTTTGAAGATACATCGTCATCAGGTATGGATTTGGGAGAATGGGGGCTGGTAGTTGCATTAGTGCTACTGGTGTTATTATGTATGAGCAAGGCGCGGTAAGGGGAGAAAAGGGGCATGGATTGGAGGAGTGGGTCTGGCGATGGAAGGTCGTCCCGGGGCCTGACATAAGGGGTTGAGGCCGCGGAAGATGGCCGTGTTATTATGGAGGTTTGTGGAGTAGAGGGTGAGTGTGATTCCCTGGGATCATTGAGTGGGGTGGCACTGCCGCTGTCATTTGATCTGGGGGACAGGAGCATGGTGGCGGAAGCGGTGAATCGACGTGGTTTGAAGGAGGTTGGAGATCTGGCGGTTGCGGTGTCCAGCAATGCATTGGTGACAAGTGCAACATTCAGGGGATTCTGCATGTCCAGGACCAGCGGCGACGGCTTGACACCCAATCGCTGGCTTGACTTTGTAGGAGTAGCGGCGGCGGTGGTGTATGCAGGGGCGCTGGGAGCGATATCTTTGGCATTGGCTCTGATGGGACTAGTTTCAGCAGATGATGGGTGCGGTACGCGGATGTGGGTTTCGTCGGCCATTATGGGTAAACAGGGAGGCAAGTGGTATACACAGAGTGCTGATGGTGGTCAGTGGCCGTCCACTGTTCTGGCCAGTGATGGCATGTGACACTGGAGCACGGTATGATTTTGCATGGTTGAGTTTGCACTGAATTTGGATGCAGATCCAGATGTGATTTGCGCAATGCACGGTGCACGGTGCACGGTGCGGCTACTCTCGGCACCAGCTGGGAATCGAACGACGGACTGGCGGCCATGGCGGGGCGCCCATCGCTTACGAGACCCTCAAGCGATACATCACACACAGTCCACCAACATTATCATCCTACGCCATCGTTCCGGGGAGTCGGTTGTAGTGAGGATCGGCAACGAGGCTCGAAATAGAGTATACTGCAGACGTCTCCAGACACGCCAGGGCGCTGAAAAGGAGGAAGCAAAGCGCCATGAACTCATATACTGAAAGTGCTTTCTCATAACCTCGACAGAGATCTGTGTACAGAAACCACGAACTTACAAACGGCATTGTATCCGACTTCCTCGTCTCAGGCGTCACCTATCTCGGTACCAGACGAAAACTACCCCGTGAACAATTGCTGTTGTGGCATCCTGACAAACCAGCGGGATAGTCAACACATGCTTAAAATCTGAAGGGGACGCAGTCGGGGGCTCAATCGGATATCCAGCTTCCTCATTGCAATCAGCAACTCGCTGTAACTTTTGTATTTTTGCTTTATATGTTTTTTTTTGGTGTAGATTTGATGATACCGGACACAGTTTTGTATGGATAGTTTTAGACAACCTCTTGAATGGGTTGACTAGTAGTTCCTGGTGAACTAACAGGCGCTGGTTCGTTTTCAGCAGGTTCGTAAAATGATGCATCGTTTTCAATGATGTGCTCTTCCTCGCAGGGAGGCTCGAGTGATCCGACGTCTTGTACTACGATACCCGTCACATGTTTCTCCATGTGCTCTTCATGTTGCGCTACAACGACTGCCACTCCTTCTTCATTCGGCGTGACTTGTTCAGGGACGACATCTTTCTCTTCCTTTAGGATGGCACACATAACAACTGTTGGTTGAGGCGCGACGATTTCTACTCCAACACTTGTTGAATGATCAGATGTCATGCCGTCTCTAGCTGGATTCAGTTTCGACATCCCAACTGACGCATTCCCAGATTTGACATCCACCGGCACAGTACTAACTGATGCTGCTTGCGCACATACCGTCGCATACTGTTGTTGACTTACACCCGAAGACGCGGATACGACTTGAGGTGTCGAAACGTCCACATTTGGCGAGTGTGGAAGCTGAGGAGAAGGCGACCTGGAACTTAACAGCACACCACCCCCAAATCCATATCCACCTATCACCTTCTCGATTAGCAGACACATCCTCTCAATGTGAAGCAATATGACAAACATACCAGATGGCATGCGACTTTTGCTCGCCACACTCTCCGCCTCATCCTCCTTCTCCTTTGACGGCGGAGTGCCTAGCATGCCCAAATCGCGCTTTACCGCATCCAGCACCTCATTCTGCACCAACTCTAGCCTAGCCAGCACCTCATCCACGCACTTTTTCCCATAATGCGCATCAATCGCGGCAAGCCTCCGATAAATTTCTGTTGAGAGGGCATCCCACTGCGTGTGTATGCCGTCAATCTCGCGCTGTCGTTGCAGGCCCGCCGCGTGCAGCGCGGTGAGACGCTGAGCGAGCAGGGTTGTGGATGCCTTGCCGACTGTCTTGGGATCCGTTGTGCCCGGTGCTTTGCCCAGTGAGGACACGATGCGTACGTCCTTCCATCGCGCGATGGTGGGGATGCCGTGCACGCGGTCGAGTTCTTGGGCGAGCGTTTTCTTGAACACTTTATCGAACGATGACTAGATTCCAGATGGTTAGATGCGAAAGCGCGTGTGAGAAAGGGCCGTACGGCATAGGAGTTTGGCATCTCCACTTCTATGGCGTATTGGTCCATGTGTTCAGTCATTTTCAATGCGACTTGGGTTGCCCTGAATGTTTTTTCAAAGTACCTGCAGATGAATTTGATATGTTACTAGACTGCATTTGTAAAATGGCACAGTCTTTGGCCTGGCCTCACGCGTATAGACTAGATTCCCAGTCCTTCCAACAACAGAAACCCAGGCGTGATTTCACCACAAAGTGGAAGGACGTCGTCCCCGATGGCGCATTAAGATCGGGCTCCATCATGTCGATCTGGTTATGGGATGGTGATGGTGATGAATCGTATCCTTCTGTATCAGACATGTTGCCGTTCTGTTCGTCGTGATATGCGGGATTGCGTACTGGGTTATTGCGTCTGTGGTCTTTACCATACTGGAACCAACACAACATAGATTCAGCACTGGGTGATCAGAAAGTTATCTTCCACAATATAAAGCGTGTAGATGAACGTCCATTATATTCTAAACTGTATATTACGTGCTCATTGTAGGAAGAAAGTGTTGTTGTAAGGATGATCCAGCTTCAAAGGGCTCATTATAGTGTGGCTATACCGAGGGTAGGGTCACTTGGACTGTATATAAAGTAATCTGTCAATTTCTCTCCTTACAATGATACCGATTGCTGATATGATGTATGCAATCGAACTACAGGTAAGGAGAGTTTACTGATGGATGTATTATTTTGGAGACTTTCGCAATCTACAGAAATTCATCTCAGACAATCATCGAAAATGGAAGTGTTCAAGTGATGCATGTGATTTATATCGATCATACACATGATATGGAGGGCGAATACAAATGGTACGACTACTATGAACAGGAATTTGCAGATTTTACGTAAAAATGGTGTCTTGTATGTTGAGTGTGGTGTGTAACTATTAGTGGGTGTGTTGGTATAAACCTATGAACTTCCCCTCACTCTACGAACCAGTTCACAACATTGTCTTTGGGCTAGTTGGAGAGAAGGAGAAGGTATGTAAAGGAAAAAGATATATGATGATATTATACTGTATTCTAATACTGATAGCACTTTATTCACTAGCTGACATTTTGTGTTCATCAGGCATAATATTCTATGATTTGGACAAGCTATATAGTGGGTGTCACTTGATCTTACGATCTTCCGTGATTCTCACGGGGTGCATAGTCTTATGACTGAACTTTATTGTGTTGTATTGAAAGGGACGATCCAACACTATTCATGTGTATACACAAGGAAACGGAGGATATCCAAATATGCGAAACAGAACGGGTGAGTTGCCAAGATGTTATCTGTGTCTGAGGTATGGATGCACACAGGTTCACAACACATAGATTGATGGAATGTAATGTGGGTACGGAGAAATGTAGCACGCGATGACTAGAGTGGACACTTATTTAGCTACTTGGCGGCAGTTATGTGCATGCTACTGCACAAATCTTGGAACAACGGCTTAATCTCAGCAGATCGTAGCAACATGGCTACTCTACTGCTTACAATACCGAGTTCTAAATTCAAGTCGTCTGCAAGAGATTTATCCTCTCCAATATTGATTTTATTATTCAGAGTGCATACGCTGGGATCTTCACCAAACGCATGGGTAACTCTCAAATTTGATTCTGGACACAAAAGTCTATTCTTAATTCAGCTAACACATGGAGAAGGAAATAC
>QEAN01000361.1:8264-21566 GCA_006535955.1 Synchytrium endobioticum | reverse complement strand
GGTGTTTCATTTCATGACATGTTACATACCAAGACGAATGCGCCAGCACCAACAACGGCCAATGATCTGAAGTCAGTGAATACCCGTAGGAAGATGTCCAGACAACAGGCACCCAGAATGCCGACGAGTGCGGCGATCCAGGCGAAGAGGCTGCTGATGTTGAGAAAGGCGAAGAGGTACTCGGTGGGGGCAGTTGTTTTTGTGATGGGGCGGGGGCGGAGCGGCTCTTGCAGAGCTCGCCTGTAGAGAGACCTGGCGCTGTCTCGGAGGGTCCTGTTCATCATCGAATGTCCATGGCAGCGATCGGTACAGCTTGGCGTGGGTGGAGATGCTCGAGGATCGCGAGGATAGCGAGGAGGAGCGAGGCGCGAGGTGCCCTCCATGGATCCGAATCTCGAGGCGGCGGCGACAGCAGTTGTGGAGGAGCGAGGCGAGAGACAGAGAGACAGAGAGAGAGCGCCTTACCTTGCATTGCATTGCATTGCATTGCATGCTGCCCGCCCCCCAGTGTGCGCCAATAGACGCAATGTCCATGCATCACATCACATCAATTGCGGCCGGCAGCGGACAGCACGTGTCAGCTCCAAGCAGGCATGTCGACACATGTGTCACGTCGCCGCTGCATGCCGGCCGCTCCTGGGCCCCCCCGCCCCTCTGGCAGACGAACGCTGGCCCCACTCTGCCTCCCCCACCCGCTCTGCTTCTGGTCCACTCCATGCGTCCCCCTTCGCTGCACTTCCCCCACAAAACAACCAAAAAAAATTGATTGACCCCTGCCCTTTCACTACATTGCAATAGGACAACGACTGGATTTGGCCATTCAGTCTTACTGCGAGGTGTCCGCTATTGCATCTACATCAAAAAACCCATAAAAACCCACATCCTCTCATCAGCGTCAACTGTCAAGTCGCCTAGCATACATTCTATCTTCAAAAATCCCCTCCATTCGAATCCTGCCATATATCCTGAAAAAGACCATATCCTACTCTCCATCCATCATAGCAATCCATCCATCTGTCTTATATACCGTCGACGTCATATCCACCGTCCATCAACGAGTCGATACAGTCAAGCAAAAAAAAGTCTTCAGCTCCGTCAAACCTCATTGGAAAGTCGAATAGCATAATATATATATATATATATATCCATCTATATTCTTACATAGAAATTCTTCAGACATGGCCACGCAAGCTACTAGCAACAACAACAACAACAACAACAGCACCAGCAACAACAACAACAATCAATCAGCCTCAACATCGCCATCTGCTCCAACTGCCAACCCCGCTGCCGCTATCACAAATGGTGACGGCCCTGCTATGAGCAATGGTATCCCTCCTACCACCGCTACTCAAGCTCCTCCTATTGCCACGGCTCCTGCTGCTTCAGCTGCTAACGCCCTTGGTGTCCTTGGCCCATCTGCCTCGCTCTATGTTGGTGATCTTGGTAGGTGATGATGCCTTGTCATGGTCCATATGCGCTGCTTTTGACCGCTATCGATCTCCTTGACTTGATTTTAATCTCCCTACAGTAACTTAACCACCCTTAACAACAGATCCCAGTGTCACTGAGGCCATGTTGTTTGATATATTCAACAATATTGGTGCCGTCCAGTCCATCAGAGTTTGCAAGGATGCCGCCACTCGTCGATCACTCGGTTACGCGTATGTCAACTTCCACAATGTAGCTGATGGTGAAAAGGCTCTTGAAGCCCTCAACTATTACATTGTCAAGGGCAGACCAATCCGTATCATGTGGTCTCAACGTGATCCATCCTTGCGTAGATCCGGTACTGGCAACATCTTCATCAAAAACTTAGATACAGAAATTGATCACAAGGCCCTTCATGACACCTTCTCCGCTTTTGGCAACATCTTGTCTTGTAAGGTAGCCCAGGATGAAACTGGTCAATCCAGAGGCTATGGATTCGTTCACTATGAAACTCACGAAGCGGCGGATGCCGCAATCAAGGCTGTCAATGGTATGCTTCTTAACGATAAAAAAGTATATGTAGGATTCCACATCCCCAAAAAAGAACGTATTGCAAAGGCTGAGGACCAAAGGACTAGATTCACCAACGTATACATCAAAAACTTGGATGAATCCGTCTCCGAAGATGAATTGCGTGCCATGTTTGAAGAGTTTGGTCAAATCACTTCTTTACTCATCCAACGTAATGACGACGGAACATCCCGTGGATTTGCCTTTATCAATTACTCAAACTACGACGAAGCCAACCTGGCGGTAGACACTATGAATGAAAAGGAAATCAGAGGCAAGCACTTGTATGTTGGTAGAGCTCAAAAGAAGGCCGAACGTGAAGAAGAACTGCGTCGTCAATATGAACGAGCTCGTGAAGAAAAACTCAACAAGTACCAAGGTGTAAATTTGTACATCAAGAATTTGGATGAGTCTATTGATGATGAGAAATTACGTCAAGAGTTTTCCGCATATGGCACTATAACTTCTGCAAAGGTTATGCGTGAAGAAAAACCTGCCATGGGTGACATCGTAAGTGTATTGGTAGTTGTGATAAATGGTTGCCGAATTCCCCGTCAGGAAACGCCATTAATACGGCTGGTCACTCAAACGATAGCCTGCTACGTCAGTATCCAAAGGATTTGGTTTTGTATGCTTCTCATCTCCCGATGAAGCTACAAAGGCTGTTACTGAAATGAATAACAGGCTGATTGCTGGTAAACCCATCTACGTTGCATTGGCTCAACGTAAAGAAGTTCGCAGACAGCAGCTGGCTCAACAAATGGCTCAAAGAGCTCAAATGAGACCTGCCATGGTATGTGATATCGAACCTTCCCTCTCTCTCTCCTCCCCCCCCCCCGTCCACATTTTGATAGTCTCGAGCGCCGACACGATGCTTACGTGCTCTTTTTCATTCGCTCTTAGGGTCCTGGGATGCCTGGAATGGCTCCATATCCTGGTCAACCAATGTTCTATCCTCCTCAACCTGGCATGCCTCCTCAAGCTCGTGGTGTCTACTTTCCACCTCAGTCAATGATGCATCGTCCACGTTATGGTGGTATGCCTCAAAACGGCCCTCCAATGGGACCAGGTCAGTTGACCAGGCCACTGACAGACATAGACGTGGGAATGGGTTTTGGCTAATAGCGACTTCGCTCATAGCTGGATACCCCATGGGCCCTGGTATGCCTCAATACAACCCTATGACTGGCATGCCTATGGCTGGTTTCCCACCTCAACAGCCTCGTCCTGGTCAAGGCGGTATTCCTCCCATGTCTTCAGCACAAATGCAAGCTCAGCAGGCTATGCAAGCTCAGAACATGGTTCCTCAATCTCGCCCTCGTCCACCCATGCCTTCTGGTCAACCAGGTATGTTGAAGTTGTCTTGCCCGTTGTAAACGATTGATGCAATTTTGTATGATCGCTAGTTCATACCTCAATCAACGCAGGTCGTCCTCCTATGCCAGGTGTCGGTCCAGGTGGTCCAGGAATGCCAGGTCGCCCACCAATGAATATGATGGGTGTGGGTCAACTAGGAGGTCCTCCGCAAAGTGCAGGACGGGCTCGACCACCTGCCCCATACAAATACACTACGAATGCACGAAATGCTCCCATGACAGCTGGTCAAGGTGGTCCAATGGCTGGATACCCCCTCCAAACGCCACGAGCAGGACCTCCATTGAACGCTGCTACTTTGGCTTCTTTACCCCTAGAAGGACAAAAGAGGATGTTGGGTGAATCACTCTTTCCTCTCGTTCAAAACTTGGCCACTGGTAGTGCTGGAAAAGTCACTGGTATGTGTACGGTTGTCCTGCTTGGCGTCTGAATGGAAAATGACAAACTGTATCCACAGGCATGCTCCTTGAAATGGATAATGCTGAATTGCTGCATCTTCTTGAGGATGGCGCTGCGCTAGAAGTCAAAGTCCGAGAGGTAGGGCCCATGCAGTCACTTCATTCTGTGAGCCAAACTCATCTTCATCCACTGCAGGCCGTAAATGTCTTGGAAGAGCACATACGTAGTGGAGTTCCCAAGGCAGGAGCCGCTCAAGCCAACAATTCACCTGCCAGTCACCCCGATCAATTAGTTCCATCCGACGAATAGAGAGGTATCTGTAGTTAGCCTGGTCTCTCCCCTTTATATATGGTCGAATATGTAGTTTAGAGAGGTCGAGGCAATTGAGGGATATACGTTGGGCTTTTATATGTCTAGTTGTTTGTTGTAGGATGTTCCGTCACGGCACAAGGTCTCGCCTTGTGTAGTGTCTCTGCAGACTCAAAAAAAAAACTTTGTGAGGAATATTGTTTTTGATTGCCGCGTGCGTCCGCACCATTCATATTTCCACCGCCGATGAAGGTGTTGGATGACGATGCTGCTCCGCGAACAAGTTATGCCTGGCACGCCCTGAAGCGTTGTGTCTTGCATTGATACTACACGGAATCGAAAGCGGAAGCGAGAGACAGAAAAGTATGTCAAGAGCATTGAAGGAACTCCGCATCCACTTATGCCAAACGTCACCGGGTAGTCAAGGAGTCAGGTAAGTGGCCAGTTCCTTCAAGGCCGACAATGAAGGCCGACATTCTCGATGACTTCTGTGGATTTGATGCATATCAAGTGGCAAAATAGGGAGTACATCGCAAAGAATTACTTGAAAATGAAGTCCGAAAATCCATTGTTACCCGTTTTGATTAGAGAAGTTGGAGGTATCCAGGCCAGAGTGTTTGGACGATATGGTAAGTTGTCCAGATGTAGGAGATGACACGTCAGTGGTAACAGTAGAGCCGTCAATGAGCTATGGAAGTATATCCCATGATAAATAGTAATGTCCTTGCTCAACTATTAGGCATGGGTGCTGAAAAGAAGATCATTCTTGATGGCCTATCTGAAGATCAAGTTGCCGGGAAAATACAGGAGCTGCTAAGCACTTCAGCTTGAAGAAAATTAATGTATACATTATATACTCTCGTTGCATACCAAGTGAAGTTCGATTAAGCATAATATATGTCAGACGTCTCGACATCAAAGGCACACGAGCCTGAGTCTTGAATGAGGTCCGTTCACGCCCAACAAATGGCTAGACACTCGAGCTCATTACCAATATTCAGTACAGACAGTGTGCCAACACCAAGGAAAAATGGTTATTCCCGTCCTGTTTAGAAGGGACGGGACTGACTTGCTCTACACATATGCAAATTCTGGTACCTTACGCACCCGACTTCTTGCATCGTGCTGCGTGAGGAAAAGACGGTGTGGTTCAAGTTTGCACTGGAGGGACGAGTGATTGGATGGCAATAAAGTGAAGAGCGCATAAGAAATGATACTATGGATGACAGGTCATTGTGATGCCCGATGCTATATAAACCTGCACTTCCGCTCCATGGTGTACCTTGCAAAGTACGTGACGGTTGGCAGTACATGAAATGTCGCTGAACACGTGTGTTATTCCACAACTAGTGCATATTCCGTGCTATGCAGTGTCCCTTCACGTCTCTTTTCCGGAATCACGCTCATGTTGCTCGCTGGCTTTTTTTCGAGTTTTGATGCTTGGCCTTCGGGGTGCAGGACCACTGCCAAAGTCACACAAGTACGCAACAGCATCAAACAAGCATTAACGCCCAAGCCTCATCAAAGCAACAGCAATAAAATGCCGACTACTGACTATATCGCAAGCTTGCGCGCGACCAAGAGAAAGGGCACGCCTCTATCATTTGGTCCATCATCAGAGGTATGTCTGGGTGATCGCTCTACGTTGATGCACTTTGTTAGATGCATTTGAGGACATGAGCTGTACTAACTTCAATCTGTCAACAAACTAGTATCCGCCACCAACTCTACCTCGCCGATCGCGACAAACACCACCCACACCACCTCGAACGCCCACATTTGGCCGTGCACGGGACACATCAGATAGGGATACCGGAATACAGCAACAACTAAAGATTCTTGCTGCCTTGGAAGCATTGCGAGAAGGGAAATTACCCAGTAATGATCAGTTGTTGAAGCTTATTGATGCCTTGGAAAATGCACCATTCCTGCAACACAATCGACACAAGCTGTCTGGTGATGGCAAGAAGGCTATGCATGATGCTGAAACACTTGCGGAGACGTTGAAGCGAGTTGTGTTGGAAAAGAATCAGAATGAGAATTTGCAGCATGTGAGTTGCGATCAGCTGATTCTATTCTTGCATCTGAGACTGCGTGGAGCAGAATATTGACGCATGTATAATTACATAGTTCATCTACCATGCTCGAACGGCAGCCATGGCTACGTCCGCGGATGGTGGCGGCATCTCTGCACCTGCATTGGCTGACATCCGAAAAGGCAAGTAATCGGTTATCCCTGCAATCACAATACCGGCATACCGGCGAATAACGTGCTGCGTTTCGCATTCATCAAAGGCTTCTCGAGCATGTATAATCTTGGTCGTTTACTCCTCACCAATGAAGAATTCCGAGACCTACTGAGCGAATTCTCCTCCATGCTACAAGATATCTTTGTTGGCTCTGCCGTTCGAATTACTGGTAGAGGTTCTCATGCGGATGGTGACGAGGGTTTGGAGGGATCTAGAAAGAGGTCTAGAACGCCTTCTCGGTAAGCACTGCCTGCGTGTTCGGATTCTCTTTCACTTTTTCTTTGAGATTCTTATACACAAATATTTGACACGATAGTGCTCGGCGAACACCAGCAAAGCCAACCAGTGAAAGTACAGCTGCGACTGTAGGCACTCGTACTACAGTCAAGCCTGGTCCAGTTCCACAAAGCATGACTGTCATTGGTGAAGAACCATTCGCAATACCAGTAACAGTACACGGTCAATCAGCACCGTCTGACTCGCATCAATTACAACAGGAGCAGCAGCAGCAGCAAAGTGGAGAACGTGTCCAACCTGCTGCTGCTACTACTGCTACTGCTGCTGCTGAGGGGGAGACTGGTGGACCAAGTAGTGACGTTCAATCGAATAAATTCTCAGTGAAGAGTCTTGCTTCAAAGATGAAGGGTGCTGTACGCGACGAGTCATCGACCGGTGGCAACGTTGTCTCGGCCATTGCTGAAAGTATTCAAGATTTACCTGATGAGCAGTTGAGTGATATTATGGACAAGTTTAAAAGAGTCATGCATGAGATCCAAGTAAGTTTAGGTTCATATTGTTGCATCGATGGCCATGTACAATGGAGACTTTGGGATTGACATAATCTGTTGCAATATCTAGGGATATCCCGAGTATCAAGACGCTATCGGCTACTTGATTGAGTTAGCCCGTGAATTAGGTCAAGTAGGATACTATGCCGCCGACGCACTCCGTCGTGGTTCCCGGTCATCCGTAGTGGATCCAAACGTCCGTCAGGCTCAACAAGAACTCTTCCAACTCGTCGAAAACTTTGCCAGCGGTGTCGAACTGCAGCCATTGTTTGACCATCTCTACAATCTTCGATCAGCAATGTCGACGGATCGCGAATTACGCGGATTGGCACATGACGGAGCACGTTTTATGGAAAGGTCACTCAAAGAACCCGACTATATTGGTGATCCAGATTACGCTTATTTCGGATCGCAGCTAATCAATCGTGCAAGAAGAGTGTTGCTTGAAAAGTACCAGGAGGATACGTATGGTAGTATTGAGAGTGGGCAGAGGGTCCTGGATGGGTTTGCCAGTGATGAGTTGACGAGGGAATTTGGTAGGGATGTTCGAATTTTGACGCAAGACTTATTCCTCAATGAGTAAGTGGACTAAGCACTTTCTCCTGACCGGACGAGTGCTTAACTTTGTCATAACATGAATTAATAGGCAAGGTCGAGTAACTATCAAAACAAGCTTGGTCAATGATGTCTTTTCTGTCATATTTCCAGTGAGTATAAAGTCGGGGGCAATCAAGTGCAGACTATTCATAGTTGAAGTCGATACCAAACACGATAGATGATGATTGAACAAATTCGCTACCTGCCAATTCCTCGGATTGAGCATCTAGACGAAAACTATCATGTGATTGTGGAGAATATTGTGTTGGCATCCGAAAACTTTTTGCCAGTAAGCCTAGAAAGGATATATACACTGTGCCTACTTGTAGCCTCACAAAAAAAGCGTTTATAGAATTATATGGAAATCAAACTCAAGAATGCTGCCTTGATTCCTCTGAGACGTCACGAAACTACGTCCCTGTCTCATGGTTTCACCATGAACTTGTAAGTGACTCCAAGCTTGTGTGGTTTGCGGTGGAATACGGCAGAGTGGTTTAGCAGCACAAATTCAGGTATCAAATCCAAGCCCACATGGAGGACATGCCGTTCTATTTCCGTCGCAAGTCGTTCCCAAGCATTACTGATTGTGGGGTCTGTGATGTACACCTCAGCGGGCAAGGTATGTCGTGCACTTCCCGAGTGATCAGACAGAGCATAAAATAACCATGATACTTTACGTGTCCAGGTATCACTGTGATGGTAAAAATGGCCATTGACCAGTATTCGGAAAGCCGAACACTCGTACCTCGTCGCATCCGATGCTTTGTAGATCAACTGGATCTCTCTATCCACAATTCCCAGCACGAGTAAGCTGATCGGTCAACCAGGCAAAAGGCGCCAACGGCCACTGGATATTGACCTGGCGCCTCTGACCCGTAGCACACTCTATCGGGCGCTTTCGCCAGTCCTCAATACGGTCCTCAAGACCCAGATCGCGTCTGCAATAGAAAATCAAGTCTTTGACATAATCCACAGCCTTGATTCCTCTGTAACAGAATGGAAGGTCAAGTATCTCCTGACGCAGCCGGCAAGCGACGAGGAAGCCACGTCGCGAAGACCGCTATCTCGATTCTTGAGCAGTGCTATCGGGGGCGGTGGGACGCAGCGACATAGTGGGTTTTCGCTGAAAGGACATCCCAAGCGTGCGCCGTCGCTGAAAGCCCGCGGTAGCAGAGGCCCTGGGGCGGCGTGGTCTACCAATCGCTTTGACTGAATGCTAGAATTTGGGCGTGGTTGTTAAGTAGTAGTAACGGGTATTGAGTTATGAACGGTAGTGTTGGATTTGGTGTTCTGAATTTTTTTTTTTTTTTGCTATAGCTTTGCAACATGAGAGGGCTCTACAATGAATGGCCCCCAAACGACGAAAAAAAGAGCCTAAACTTGGCCACGCACACTTTCTGTATAATTCAGTTGCGTGTATATTGATCAGACGGGAAACTCGCTCCAAATCCCAAGAGGGCTCTACAATGTACAAACACGGCCTTGACGACTTTGCATTCTGCTTCTCTCCTCTTCTCTCCTTTGAGTGTGACGGACAAGACTAGAGCTGTTTTGGTCACAGCCACAGAGTATCCTGTATTGGCAGCTCCCTGACACGTCCAACTGCATCCGACACGATCGCATAAACCTGGTCGGCCAGCACATCAACCGGCGCAGCGGCATCCAAAATCTGCCGGAGCGAGCGTCACTAACTAACGGCCCAGTTTCCCCGTGAAAGACCAGGGACCCGCACCTTCCACGAGGGCTCCACCAACGCGCCAAACACGGTCCGCACCCGCTCCTGCAGCTCCGGCGTCTCGTACCGCTCGGTCCCATAGCCGTCTCGCCCGGCCGCGGCGCGTGCAGACGCCTGCAGGAAAATCACCGCGTCGGGCCGCACCAGCCCGCGGTCCGGGCCCTTGCACCATGCGAGATCCAGGCCCTATGTGTCGCGCAGGTAAGCGGGGGGGGGGGGCTTAACACGGCTGTGCTGCATACGCACCTTGGCACACGAGTACGCGGCGCCGGAGTACGCATACCGGTCGGCAAGCACGGTCGTGCCGGCCTGCATCATGCGTCGCACTGCATCCCTACAACCCCGTGTGGCGTCAGCGGTGCGCACCGGCGCAGCCACACACACACACACACACACACGCTTACATGCTCTCCCACCGGTTGGCGCTGAAGAGCAGATGCACGGCGCGGTCGTCCATCTCCGTCTCGCGGCGGAGGTACCTGTCCAGCAGTGCGCCGGTGTGCGTTGTGCGGTCTGGGGCCCCGTGGCGTGTCAGCCCGCGCGATGGCGGTGTGCTGGAAAAAAGGGAGCACAAGACATACCTGGATACCGCACTAGGTGCGCATCGACCCCGGATGTCTGCAGCCGCTGCAGACAGGCTGTCGCCTGTGTCGATTTGCCGGTGCGGTCGCATCCTTCAAAGACGACAAAGGCGCCGCGTCGGAGACTCCCCATTGTGTGCGTGTTGTGTGTTTGTGCTGCGACGGGGGAAACGGTTTTATAGCAATGGGTCCTACGCCCTGCACGCGTCCGCGTGTCCGCGGCATACAAACGGCAATGGGGCCGCAATGCCGCGCAAAGCAAAGCTATTATTCGTATGTTTATATATGCAAATAAAATAAACCAGGGAAACGGTAGTGTACATTACTAATCATTACTAATCATTATTAATCATTATTAAAACGGCAGCTTGAATCTATTGACGAAGCCCGGTCCCATGACCATGATCACCATCTTGGGTCCGACAAATATGAAGAGGAAAAGAATCAACAGAACTAAAAAAAAAAGACTTGAATGAGCGTGGACCGGACCTCCACCCCCCCACCCCCGAGACGCATAAATCGACAACTTACGGGTCAACAACAGACCGCCGCAACAAAGGCTCCTGCGTCTCCCCGCCTTCTGCTTTGCAGTGTACACTGGAAACGACACCCCTGTCTGCTGTCGAGGCAGCGTCCACAGTAGCATCAGCAGATGCAGCTGGTCAATAAATGGGACGAGACATATAGGGAACAAAAGGAACATGAGGAGGTGGGTTTGCCAAAAGTCTGCGGCAAACGACGAGAGTTCCAGCACCTTGACAATGAACTCTCGCAGCGGCAGAAAGAACGCGGCCCAGCCTAGATTGTTGAAGCACCAGTTCCCAGACCACCATGCTAGATGCGCGCCCCTGTGGTGGATCTCCCTGGTGATCATCGTGACAGTCTATACAAAAAAAAAACAATCGTCAACTTGGGTCCCTGTTTTTTTTTGGGTTGGGAGGCCTGTTTCTTACCATGATGCGGAATAATGCTCGCTGGACGACCAACGTCACCAGAAACCCCAACATCATCATGGCAAAGTAATTCCCGTTGCTCAACAACCCCAGCAGAAGCATGGCCACCAACAAGGTAAGCACAGCCCATCCATGAGCAATATTCGCCAGAGCAGCTGGTAGACATCCCCTCCCGCCTCCACACATGAGGAGAAGCGGCCCGAAGATACAAGATAGGGGCAGCAGGGCCACCAGCATGACCGCGTTTAGAATGCACGGCAGCAGACAAACTGCCAATACTTTGATAATGGATTTAGCGGCGACTCCATACGCGAATATGAAAATGGCTGCGACTATGGTGGGTGCGAGGATGTCTTGCCATATGATGGCCGACGAGCGAGCTCTGTTCAGACCTGATTGGGTGCCCCGTTTCCTTGTGTTCCCTGCATTTTCGTAATTCTGTTAGCATTTGAACAAAGACAGACTGTACTCATGAACCAATGTACCAATCATCTGCACTCTCTGGCGAATGTGGAATGCGGCCCACGAATCTTCGCTAGACGTGGCGTTACCAGACGCAAACCACTTGAGCGTGTGGACATAGTCCAGCAGAAAGTCTTTGATACGGAATTGATGAGGCTATAAATCAGGTTGTCGTCAATGGGTCATCATACTCTGGTCCCCTTTTGCACAAAATCGCCACTTGCGTTGAAAAGAAAGGGTGCAATACACAAGGGCAAGACCATGAGCCAAAAGAATGCCAAATAACCACCCAGAGGCAAAGTAGCCGTGATGAAGCATAGCATGAGAAGCAGCCGAAGGCCGACATACAGACTAGGATCTGCGAATGCTTGATACAAACTTGAAAAGCTCGCTCGAGACGTGGCCAAGGCTCTACCACTACTAATGTATCCGGCGCGCCCATACACGAGATTGTAGAGTAGAGTATGGGCATACATCTAAACTCAAAACCTAGTGTTTGTTGTTCATCACGTCTAAAGCAAGCATCAGAGCGTCCACGTACCTGGGTACTAAACACATCAAACAGTGGTGATAGAGAAATAAGGTTCTTGGCCAATCTGGTGAAAGCTGGCAGTATACCGGTTTCCGTCAAGAGTTGAGTAAATAGTGGTAAAAAGTTGAGAGCGAATACTACAACTATCGCGAACACAGCTTGACGAGTCCATGTAAGAGTGGAATCCAGATTGATACAACTACTTGGCGAGCTTCCATCCAGGCTTCCATCTCCCATATCATCGAGGCTGGATGCAGGAGCATTTCCGTCCAGAGTACAAAGAGTAAAGGCTAACGATAGTGCTGCTAGGCACGACATAAAGATTAAAAAGAGCTGGATGGAGAGCATGATCATGACGTTATTGATATGGAAGCCGGTGTGAGCATAAAAGACTACAGGGAACAACCAACCGTACGGCGTTAACTTGTGTGCAGCTGCCAAAGATGTGTTGGGACGACTCACAGGTAAAAAGCCGATGGACTGGCAGTCTTGTACCCAGATCTGCATTTTGATTGCAGTGGTCAGCATGCAAATCGTAAACACCATTGCAGATGCAGACTCACAATAATGCTCTCTGCTCAGCAACTGCTCCGCCATTCCCCCACCAATCTTTGCAACAAATTTAAGAATGGACGCAAACCCTAAATCTCGTCCCTTGCCACACTGCAGATACTCAGTGTGTTTGATTCTACCACCTCGTTGCAATGCCATCATACCAGCATAGATATCCTCATTGACATGCAAACCACGTTGAGCTTTGGAAACCCCGCCACGTGTTGTCATGAATATGGAATTGAGAAAATCCGGATGACCATAGTGCAGCCGCGCTCCTAGCTTGGACGAAACCTATGACGGATATAAGTATGGGGTGAGTGTAAAGAGAAATGCTGAGGATGCTGAGCACTTACCCGCTGAGCGATTGTACCAAAACACTGCTCACGACCTGCCGCAATATCTCCCAAAACTCCAATTCTTTCAGAAAAAATATATTCACGTGCTCCTACTATAGCGACTGGAGCCGTAGACGATGAGCCGGCAGAAGGCTCGAATTCCGCCAAGATGGATCGAATTTTGAGCGCCTCTGATGTGACGTTGATTACGCTTGATTAGACTCGAGATTCGCTTGCCCATAAAACATCAAGACTCCGCCGACAACAAACCAATATGTACCTTCAATGTACTGATCTTGATTCGCGTCAATCAACTGAATCACCTCGCTATTGCTAATGCATATGAGCTGGTATTCAACACGAATAGCTACGCAAGGGAACACATACCCTCTAGTGAAAATAATCGAGTGGTTTTGATTATCTGACTTTCCG
>QEAN01000360.1:0-21660 GCA_006535955.1 Synchytrium endobioticum | reverse complement strand
CGTGTACTACATTCAAATAGTATTTGCAACCATCGCCAAGTTCCAAGTTCTGGACGCGGGTCGTGTCTGATGAATTAGATTATATCTACTCGGTAATAATGCACAGAAATTTGTCTTACGAAGATTGATTGGGAGTACTTTCGAGCCGCCCTCTAAGTGGGGGAGCTGAATGTTAATTTCTTATTCTGTTTGTCCTCTATTGTATCTGTCAATCTATCTGACATGTGTCTAAGCACTCAACATCCACTTCCACTCGCACCACACATTACATGAGCATCGCGCACACTCATATCTCAACACTGAAGGCTTTGAATTTTCTGTCTCAAAAACGATAACTGCATGCCCATTTCTTATGTATTAAATCACACCAACTATATATAACTTATCACACAATGATTTATAACTTCTGAAACATAATATACTACACTACTATAACGTTGAACGTTACTTTAAATATTTTTGGGGAAGTACGGCCAATCGAACTCATCCTGATCGCTCAACCAAGCTTCTATGGGTGCTCCATGAATGGTCATTCGCGGTAGTGGTGGCAAAAGAGACATATTCTCGTTTTGATCAGCGAGCACACCATTTTGCGGCAAGGCTGGATGCGAGACTGGCTTGGGTAGATTACTCCGGTTTTGAGCATCCGTTTGGTCGGGGTATGATGTATAGGATATCTGTACACCATGGTCCAGGACGTTTTCACTTGTATTACGGCTACCGAGCTGCTTGTGTGTTGGTGCCAAGGTCAAATTTGGTGTAGTGGGGTTCTGAAGTGAAACCGCGGATGATTCCTCCACAGGGCAAAGAGGAGCAGGTGCAAATGCATGTATAGATGTTGATGATAGTTGTTTGGGAGTGTTTGTAGAGCGTCGGCGCCTTCTTAGATCGTCGAATCCCTGTATTAGAGACGCTAAACGACTCATGTGCGTATTGACACTATGGCCCTCCGCGCATATGTTTGTGCCGCCTAAAAATGAAAAGGATCCACCATGTCCTGACAGGCAACCAGAATTAGGGTCATATTTCTGCGTTGTGGGTACGTTTGAAGCAGTCCTGGTATCACGGCAGGAGTCTAAAACAATTATTTCCTTGTCGGACGGGAATAATGGTTCTGGTGGAGTGACCACGTTGGCTTTCAGATACGTGGATAGGTAGGCTGGAAGATCTGTTGGTTTCGCCTTGGTTTCAGTTTGTGCTTGAGTTTGATTTTCTTCACCTTGTACACATTGCTCGTCCTCAGAAACACACTTTTCGTCATCCAATATGTCAGCCGCCGCGCCAGTAGGTGTCGACCAAATCTCTCTCTGCCATGCACTCAAAGTAGACGAGTTTCGCGACGACGGTAGATTTGTTTCTATAGGTGCAATGCAGGGTGCTTCCCGAGTTGATCTTTTTTGAGAAGGCAGGTCTGACGTGTCTGTTAATTCAGCATACGCATTGAGGATTTCTCTCTCGACTTCTGTTGATGTTGACGAAGTTGACATGGCTTGTGCTGCGCCTCCGCGTTCCAAAGTAGGACGGATTGTGGTATAAGAGGCTCGTTTTAAATTGTATAGCTGCTGTATTTGTGAAGATTGTCTGCGAACTTGGTTGTGCCGTAGTGATGGTGCGAGACCTGCGGAACCTGAGCCTAATTTAACCCCAAGGCGTGGCCATCATTTGATCTGCAACTAGAATAGTTTACACGAAAACGTACCATCAGGGACCATGACGATCAGGGGAGGCAGATAAGGATGTTTGTCCTCGAATACCCGCTTCATACTGAGCTCTTCAGAGCCGTCATCGGAAATAACGCATTTTTCAGCAGTCCTATTATAATCAACACAGCCATCATCTATACCCTTACTTCGCCCTTTGCTTTCAACTCTGACAGATCGTTGCCTACTCACGTATGCCATCATGCCGATAGCCAAAGCAGCAATGGCTACGCCGACAGCAATCCCAGCCTTTGCACCATTTGACAATCCACTATATACTGACACAATATGCGGCAGCGTACTTTCACAATTTAGTTGACATATCGTTGGTGATGGATTTAGTGGTGATGCATTTCTGGGCAGTAGTGGGGCAAAGTACGAAGCTTGAAAGCTTGTAGCGAATATTGGTCCAATCCCAACTGACATGTTTGGCGATGTGCCCACCGCCGCTGCTACAACTGGTCCATTTCCGCCTGGTACTGCAACATCTAAAGCTGCTAGTGTCCATAATATACCTGTTGGCGATCCTACCGGTGTTGGCGCTAGTAGTGCTAATGGTAAAGATAATCCGTATACTGGATCGTATGAATAGGCATAAGCTAAATTCGTCGAGATATTCCTTACGACAATCATCAGCACCGCGTCGATTAATGGCATGCACGTCAATGAAATCACCCTATCATGAACAATGACTCTCTTCACTGGCGATGAAATATTCCCTGCGGTGGTGTTGTAAATCAGAAGCGACAATCCCGTTGCATTACTGTCCGTAAAAGTCATGAATAGGTTATCGGCACAAAGCACCATGGGTGGCACCAAAGGACCTACATATGGCCGGGCATGACTTACTTGTCCCATAATTTTCAATGACGAGTCAACATCTATCCTAACCAAAGACGGCAATGGATCCATCATATGCCGATATGTTGTAATCCACACTCGATACATGCTGGCGCTATTGCCGCTAGCGGCTCCTGACCCCATGATGTATATCGTGCTTGCATTAGCGACAAAATATGAGCTTTGATCTGTACTATTCAGCATAGATAAAGCTTCTTCCGCACTTGATAGTACGTTCCACATGTCCGTCCTGCTAAGAAACAAGGTACTTTCGTTGTATGTCGTTATTATACCTGGTAGCATGGTGGACGAATCACCTGACAATATCACTGGATTGGCACTCCCATTATTTGTCAGGAGCGATCGCACCAGGATTTGAGAGGTCGATCTATAAGAGATAAACATAGTGCTTCCATCTTTTGTTAGCGCGACGGATACCAGCGACACCGGAGAAGCGGAGCATATCGGAGTCTACCATTCAATGGGTGTGACTGTTGAATGGCTAAACAAACATGCTGAAGGTGTTCATATGAAATAAACTTAGGAGGGCGACTGACCTGCCACGTTGCATTCAACGAATTTTGAGGATATGAAGCAACTTTGATTCCAGAGACATGCTCATTGCTTTTACACGTGGGCTCCTCGGTAATGACGAATGCATTGGACGTAACAGGATGCGCTAGTACTCTTCTGAAGGTAGATTTGGACTCTGCCGGCGCGAAGCTGAAGATGAGCAGGCCTACGGACGATATACCATTGATGAGGTAGAGGTGCTGCATCTTGTGCATCATGTGGTGTGCGATCAAAGCCTTTGTGGCTCCCGAGAAAACGTGGAAATTCTGGTTTTTCAATCTCCGGAAGCGCTATGTATGTTGTTCCGATCGGACGCTTGGATAAAGCACCGCGGCACAAACACCAAACATGCCATACTCGAGGACATGGTGGCGTCCGTTACTCATATCGCGCACTGCAAGTCATCTCATAATCTTGAACCGAAGTGATCCTACCCCAAACTATTACAGTACGTCACTATTGTCAACAGGATTGAACCAATAGTATGCAATCAATCCCAATGCCAATGCTATCATAATTATCGTATTCGTATCCATGGATAAGGGGAACGATGACGATCGCGGGCTGGATGCTGACGCGTTTGACTTCGCCGCACTATTACCACCTAGTACATGGCCACTACCGGTAAAAGTCGATGGACTCCCATATTGAGAAGTCAGTCGTTCTACTTTTGCAATGTCGGCGCCAACAACCTATGATTCAGCAGTTTAAATGTCACAGATTGACAAATCAACACCCAGTAACCGTACCTCTGCTAGCTTTTTTCCATTTTTGTGAAACTAGAAATAGACGCAGTCAGCATTCGCATCACTTGGCGCGCACATAAAGATACGTGCTACGAACGTGGGCATGGCCCTTATTCCGCTTGAAGCTGCAACATCCTTTTGCTGATCGACGTCAACTTCCAAGAAATTGACATTGGTTGTCTGGTTCGCGAGCGCTTCAAATCGCGGCGCAACGGCTTTACAGGGACCTATGGTTTATGTCGACAAAATCAGAGACTAGTGCGTCTGACGCCGCCAATCATCGAAATTTTCTCGATTCCATCCATCTTGGTGCAAAGCAAAATCGGTGAAGATGTCCAGTACATACCACACCTATGTCATGATAACAGGTCAGTCGTTCTGACCGAAACAATCGCATCACATAAATGCTACGGCATACCATACAGCCGTGAACTTTGTAACAGTCTATTGCAATTGTAATGTTATGAAAAGACGCTAAACCCCTTTCGGTAGCACAAGTGCCATTTCTACGGCAACCTTTGCTGCACAGACCGAACTGAGCTTACCAGCTTGGATTCACTAATCTTGCTATTGAACTGGCTCAAACTCGATATGTGGGTTATTGTCATCTTTGACGTTGCCAATGTGATTGTTGGATGGGTTGAATTAATGCATAAATGTCGAGAACATGGACGATTCCGATATACACACGAGATTGCAGTTAGCGACGTCGCTCAGGAATCAATGAACTACTTTTTGTATAATACACGATCGAACGGAAATACAACGTCAACATGATTATTCACGACATGCAAATGCAGGACGATCAGACAGTTAACGCCCACCTGGTGGATGTGATAATAGCCATTCCACAGCTGCATCAACATTCCCACCTGCCATGGTCAAAGCTCGCAGGTTCTCGGCCGCCGAATAGAAGCCCATGTCCTGGTAATGACTATTATAGTTAACCAGGCCACCATTCATCACATCAAACGGCGAGGACATACTTGTAACTGCCTTAACTGCACTTCATAAAGTTCTTCTGGCGCTCTTCCACCTGTAGCAGCTGCTGCTCCAGCACCGAATGGGCCATCCCCACCCCCCAGCAGCATTTGTAGCAACGCCGGATTTGGAACAAATGGAGGCATACCCCCTGGCGCTGGTGTAGTCGCATTTGTATTACCAGTCTGCGAATCTGCTGTATCGCTACTGCTATTGTTGGTGGTTGCTCCAGGAATTGCACTCAGCCCTCCGAGCACACCCAATGCTCCAAATGGATTTACGCCCATTCCACCTGGACTACCCATTCCTTGAAGCATTGGTGCCATAGCCTACAAGAATCGTAGCATCAGCAAACATTCACACAATGGAGGGCACTGAAAGTGAAACCCACCATTGCCTGTCTCACAACATTCGGATCCGCCATCATTCTAGTAAACTCGGGTGAACTCATCATGGCCCTCATTTCTGGCGTCATCATTGCTGCCATTTGTGGATTCGAACTGATCATATTATCAACAAACTGTGGATTTGACTAATTATCGCCAACGAGTCAGTGTGACTCTCAGTTGCCTAACGCACAGGACTTAGCGTACCATCATTTGAGCAACAGAGGCTGAGACCTGAGGATTTCGAAGCAGATTTGCCATCATATTTGGATCCATGGTGCCCATACCCATTGGTGGCATTCCTCCACCACCAAAAGGGTTGGCACCCCCCATTCCCATTCCACCAGGTCCGGCTCCCAATGCTGTGAATTGATTGGCGAATGGATTTGGAAGTGGATTTGTGTTCATTCCTACATGTTCTGTACGTCAATATCCTCGTTTGCAAAGCAACGTCATGACGAGCGACTCGCCTCCTGGTGTTGATGGTGCAGTGACAGTTGATGGTATAGTCCCATTTGGTGCAGATTCGGTGACTGTGGTCGGCTGCGGGATGGATGTTGGTGCGGATTTCGGAGCAGCTCCTTTTACCATGTGCAGGGTGTTACCTAGAAAGAAGTACAAGCTGGCAGTGAGTATGATGGTAGACCAATCGAGGAAGTCAAGATGCGGGCTACCCTCTTGGATCTTGTAGATTGATAGCAATTCCTCATCCTTGAGTATTCTTCCAGAATAAATCAATCGCTGGTACAGACAATGCGTGTTAGCCAGGCTGCCATGTCTGCGTGGCCTTGTATCATATGCGTACCTGTTGATTAGCTGGTGTTGGAATTGGTGTGGATTCCAACGCTTTCGCTATGTTCTCCTTCAGCTGCCCCACCGTGCAATCCGACTCGAAGGATATGTTGATTTTAACCTCCTGTGGACACTTGATAGTCACTGTTATCGCCATTGTCGCTACCTCGCACGAAGACTGTAATACGTCGATCTTTTGTGGGAAGAATGTCACGGGTTTGTCCCACATCAAATCACATCAAAAGTGACAAGAAGGATGCACAAATACGTGTCTCTCTCCGTGCTGACAGCCGAATCCGCTTCTACTCACTGGTGGCACGTCACAAAGTGCAACGTCCTGTATTAACTTAATCAGTCCTAGAAGTATGCATAGATCAAGTGCCGCCAGGTAGCGCAAGTAGTAAGTGTCTACGCCTTTTGCCACATCAAAGTTACGGTCTGACTGACAAAGTCGGAGATACTCCTTGAGCGTCGCCTCCTTTGACAAGTCTCCCGTTTCCTTGATTTCTAAATGTTAGTGCACGGAAGACTGAGAAGGTGGAGTATGGTATCAAAGTACCTGGAGTAGTCCGTAAATGGGTGTAAATGGAACTCGTAGAGCAGCCAAGACGTTGAACTGATGTTTCATACCCCAAATTGGCGAGGTTGTCAGCCAAATCAAAGCCATGAGTAGATATTGAGTATTTTCGTCCAGCAATATACGAGTGTTGAGACTTATATGACGATGTCAGTATGTATTGCAAGACATATGTGAACTGTAAATACTATGATAACTTAATAGACATCATTTGAATTAGATTAATACCGTATATGACTGTTGAGATATGAGTGTGCGCGATGCTCATGTAATGTGTGGTGCGAGTGGAAGTGGATGTTGAGTGCTTAGACACATGTCAGATAGATTGACAGATACAATAGAGGACAAACAGAATAAGAAACTAACAATGACGATGTCAGTATTTATTGCAAGAGTTTCGAAGAATGAGGAAGTGTGTTTGGGTGACTCTTGCTTTTTATACCGACGAGTCCAAGCCACATTGATAAGGGTTGATAAGGCAAGGTTACTTTGGCAATGCGAGACGTATATGAGGAAGTGTCATAGATACATTATGACACGACTGTCAAGGTTTTGACAACGAGCTCATTTTAACCAGCAAAGACTGCTTCTGTAACCACTTGAGCAACTAGTTCAGTGCCAGCTATCCCTTCTACAGGTCGCGCAGTCATTACGTTCAATCACTTGTATTCCCTCTCCTGATCCCGCAAAACGTCTTCAGTAACCAAACGTTTGGAGTCAGCTGACGCAGTAGATGACAGAGCAGCACTCAATTGACAACGGGAATCAGACTCGGCTCAGTAAATGTAATGTAATGTAAATCGTACGCTGTATTATCCGTTGACCAAAAGGCCATGCCCTTTGTCATGGATGACGAGGACGTGGAAGTATACCTCGTTCACACGCCGAGCAATGTAGAATTATGAGCTCGCGAGTACTGATAGGGTCGTCGGCGCTCGGCCTTGGTAATAATCAGAGAAATAACTAAATATTCATTGAAACTAATAGGAATCAGCCCCATCCAAATGCAATACTGAGAGGATCCGACGGAGAGATCGTATTTTTCGTCGCAGCTTTGGTCAGTCTATCATAGCATTCGCGTAGTGCTCAGTAACAGTGTATCCCTGCAATTTAAATACTGCCGCTCACGAACCTTTCACGTTCGTCCGGTGAGAGATGTAACATTTGCGATATGATAGGCACCATAGTCTATGCAACTGTGCTCAGATAACGCAGGCTCCTTGGGTGCTGCTTCCGAGACAACACTTACGGAACGATCAGCGGCTTCCATGAACGAGAGTACAATATTCTTGAGATACTCTCCACTAAGATCCTTCCGACTTTCAACTCGCTCCGTCTTTCTTATCTCCTCCTTCAATATCTATTTCACCGGCTCCATGAAAAGGCATTGTTCAAGGCAGATTCACGAAAGAAAGCCCACCTTCTCTTGCTCACTGAGCCTCTGAATAGTAGTCTCACTCTCAGCCAACAAATCAGACATCCCCTTGATCTGGGCCAAATACTCCTTTTCCCTCATACAAGACCCATTCGGTGTCGATGTAAACGCAGCACTACCGGACCTATCCTCAGCCAACAAATCCTGAAATGTGGTCTGGTGACGAACTGGTGACGAAACAGACTGTGATGACATAAATCCATCCCCAGACTCATCACTTTGTAGTGAAGATGTTTTACCACCTGAATGTGAATCTACGGTGATACGACGACCCATGTCATCCACACCGCTGGTCCGTTTATTGATGCCGAAAGCTACTTGTCCAAGTCTCTCCAGATCTGCCCGGCTTCGAGCCAACTCATCACGAGCCAAAAACAGATCGTTTGTCAATCGTTCGGCTATATGTTGCAATGAGGCACTCTCTTCCTCCTTGCGGCGCGTAGCATCTTGTGCTTCTTGCATAGCACGTCGTGCTTCGGCTCGAACGGTTTCCAGAGCATTCATATGGGCGGAGTCTTTGGCTTTCAACGCTACCATCATTGTGAACCTCTTTTAATAACATTTTACCGAGTGAATCCTGAAACAAGTAGGGGACATGCCTTGAACATAGCCTTCCTTTTCTGAGGCTAACTGCTCGTGCAAAAGTTCCACTTCTTGCTTCAATGAATGGACATCACGAGCTGTTAACTCCAACTTCAACGTTTGTGATTCTAAGACAGCAATTTGATTGGTGGACTCATCTAGATCTGATTCTAATTCCTTTATATGACTTTGCAAGGTATCGGCATATCGATCAGCATCTCTAAATATTCAAGAGAAAAATCGGTGGCCGTATTCAGGCGTACAGCTAATCCTAAGCACATACAACTTGTCACGTTCAAGTTTAGCTAATGCGGGTTCCAATTCTCGTATTCTGGATTCAGAAGCTGTGGACGTGGACTTCTGCAATGCAGCCGCTGCTTTAACTTTGTAGCTGGAAAAGTCTGATTTTACGTCACTTGTTTCCTGCCTTGCTTGGCGAAGCTGCTGTTCCTAGTTAACAGAGATACCAAAGTACATGACGACTTTAGTCGGCGAATTCGAAACAACAGAATAGTAACTTACGAGTTCGTCAACTTGCGTCTGTCTTAACTGCCTTTCATCCAGAGTTTCCCCAGACATTTGACTCATAGTTGCTAAGTTAAAAATTATCGTCAGCTCGGAAACAATTAAATGATACGGAAGGAGCGAATATAATCGACCCTTTAAGTTCTCAATCTGCAGATGTGTTTCTTGTTTGGACTGCTCTAGCACTTCCAGTTCAACCTTCAATTTACTAATTTCAGAGTCCTTTTTGCCAAGAGCTACTCGGCTTTCAGATATGCTCTTGTTGGCAGCGGCCAAAATGCCTAGGATTGAATGTGACGATCAGGTAGGGATCTGATGCTCTTGTTTAGCATTACATGGCATAGGTTACCCTTCATCTTCTTTATCCTTTCGTCGGCCTCTTGTTTGGTTTTGTTCAGTTCATCTATACATTCAATTTGTGAAGAATCGGGTATGTGCTGGTGCTGTTAAAAAGAAATCTACCAGACTTGTGTTGCAGCTGGTTTGTCAAAAACACAACTTCCGAGTGTTTGGCAGCGAGCTGTATTTGAGCATGTTTTGCCTATTTTGATAAACGATCTCTTTCCTGGACGCTACATAGGGAACTAGTGGTCGAAATGCAAATCTAACCTGCTCCTCGAGCATAAATAGCCTATCGCCGCTGGTTATTCCTGGTTCTTTACCTGCAATATTTGTAGCTTCTTCAGTTTTCGCCAACGCAGAAGACTTGTCACTGAGCATAGCTTCTAGTTCTGCTACCCTCGTGCTCAGCCCCTTGTCCTTCTCTATATAGTTCGCATGCATGAATTTTATAGCTTTGATAGTCACAACTTTTGATTCTTCATGTTTACCAGATTGGGCGGTAGTAGTTAAAGCGTCAATGTCACGTCGCAACTCCTCAATCAGTTGATGTTGCTCTGCTGCTGTGGCCTGTGACTCTTTCAACAAAACTTTTTTTATGTTATCTGATTCTAATTCGATGTGGTGGACTTTCTTCAATGACCCGAGCTCCGTCACCAATTCCCGTGGCACGTCACTGTGGCCATCGGCAGGCTCGGTATTTTGAGACGGCTCCATCTGTTTTTGCAATGATTGAATTTGGCCATGAGGTATGGAGGGAGAGGATGGGGTGGAGGGATGATCTGGATGTTGGTGTTGGCGTAGATTTTGATTGATTTCATTGTCTCTAATGGGAAAGATGCGGTGGGCGATGAGCGAAGAAGCAGCAGCATTTATCTGAGTTGATGTGGCCAATGGCGTACATGGACTTGACAAAGGAAAAGACCGAGCTCAATGGGTTGCTCATTGTGTTCCTGTATTCCCCTGTGGATTATGTGGCCACGCATGCGCACAACATCTCGAGGCCGATCGCATGTCTCTGCCCATTGGTCCACCACGCACGATGCCATGCAGAGTAACGACACGCGCGACATTATTTCTCTGCCGCGCTCCCTCCCTCCGAGTCCGCATCTGCATTTCTCAATTTAATTGCATTAATGTCACCGCATTATGCTGCCCCTATGCTTATGTCACCACGTCATACATGAAATGAGAACGTGTCCTACCTTCTACCCCTTCATCCCCTTCGTCTTCATCCTGCCACTCGTCCTCTTCTTCGTCGTCATCGCCTTCCTCCACCTCCGAATCCTCGTCACCCAGCTCTTCCTCCTCGAATCGGTGGATGTTTGGAGCAAGCAGCGCACACCCAGCGGAACTTGTCACAAAGGAACAATGATCCGCAGGGCATCTCATGCTGGCTCCTGGTATACAAGACAAGGTACCTCTGTTCATCTACTGACTCCCCTCCAGTACTCAATCCTACTCTACTCCTATCTTAATCCATGTCACTGAATACCTACCTGCTACTTCTAGCCTCTCGCCTATCCAAGGAACTGGACGCATGGCTTGCAAACGTACCCTCCCCCTCAGACGACGGTTCATCCGCATCTGTCCCTCTGCCTGTCTCGCCTGCAAGGGCTATCATCGCACCGTAACCCATCCGTGCCATGCTATTTGATATGCTCAATCTAACTGAAACTTGCATAGACATGCCGGATATTCCTACAGTGGACAAGCCGCTGCCTACGCTTACAAGTGTATCCATCCCAATTCCATGTGTGTTCCTCCTCTGGCCGCCTTGCTTCAGCTTGTCGCTTTACATTACACTCTCCATTCAACCCCCCCCCCCATTCGTCTCCAAATCACTTAGCGATCGCATATTCATTCTTGGGTAAGTTCCCTCATATTCTAGCCTGTGACGCCATTTCAAACCTGACATTGATCAAAGCAAGCTAGTCCCAGTCACCACGTGTATCTAGACGGTTGTGCCTTGACAAAGTGTGAAACGTACGACACGCCCTTGGGCAACTTGAAGATTGACTCGGAAAGTATGTCATGCCTCGTCAACCATGTCATACCTGTGACAAATCCCAATCCCAAACTAGTCGTGGCCGAACTCAAGGAAACTGGTCATTTTGAAGACATGGACATTGATGTCGATGAGAATGAACATAGTCTGGAAATGCATCTGCCCTACATCCATAAAATCATGCAAGGGTACAAGCACTCTACCTTTTGTCACGATAGAAACTTGTCTCAACACCAAACCAAACCGAAATAGGAAGACCAACGGATCATTCACCATCGTTCCCATTCTAGTAGGAGGTATCAGCACAGCTAAAGAAAGCATGTATGGTAGGATACTAGCCCCGTATCTAGCCAATCCTCGCCACTTTTTTGTCATATCTTCCGACTTTTGTCATTGGGGTCAAAGGTCAGCGAGCACCTTCGCAAGCGTGACACCCTGAGTTTAACTGACATTGTATCCAGGTTCGCGTACACATATCGCCACTCGTCAGTGCAAACACCCATACATGCGTCAATTGAAGCCCTAGACCGTGAAGGAATCGCTTGCATAGAATCACTAGATCCTGCCAAATTTGCTGCCTATTTGAAGAAAACTAGAAATACCATCTGTGGCCGACATCCCATTGGAGTTTTGATGAATTCTGTCGTGGCCGCATTTATATCCTCGGACAGTAATAGTGGCACTTCAAACAATATTGGTAGCAACATCACAAATACCAAAGGCGAACAAGCGGCTGTGGTGGATGGCACCGTTCATGATAGAAGTAATAGCTATAATAGTGGGGCGGAAATTAAGTTCATATACTACGCTCAATCAAGTAAAGTCCTGGCGGAGCATGATTCTTCTGTATCATACGCTAGTGCCTACTGTCGTGTACATCCTGATTAAGTTGTTCAAATGATAGAAATGTTTCTCAGCTTCTCTCGTGTTCTTGTTTGCACGAGGTGGGTCAGACGTGTCATGACCTCCCTCCAAAAAATTCGTCTGTAAGAAAGTGCTACCAAAAGAGAAGGCTGTTGGGAAGGCGGCAACCTGGTTCCTTGGATGAGGCACACTGGTTCAAAGCGAACAGAAACGAGCGGCGGCCGCCCTAGTATATTCCGAATCGGGGAATCGAACCCCGGCCACCTCGGCAAACTTGCATGAGAGCGAGGGATCCTAGCCACTGGACCAATTCGGACGCGTTCGCTGTGATACTAGGCGACCACGACGAGTGTGATCATAGCTGAAAGGGGAGGTGTCACTTCTCGAATGGGCTTTTCTGCGTGTTTTCGATTTGTGAAGTGAGTCTTGCGCTTAACACAAGCTGCAACCACCTTCAAATTAGCAGTTGCAGCAAATGGAGGGAGATATCACTCATCTCCTCGTAATATGCCTTGAAGCGACCTGTGATTCAGGTCAAGTCCCAGACTGTTCCACTTTCGCTCGGGAGATCGTCGAGTTTGCACTACTAGTCGTGGAGGCAGGCACCCTGGAAACCGTACGTGAATTCCATAAGTATGTTATGCATGATTTGGCTGGTTGATATCGACTTTAGTTCGAAGCTTGATGCGTAACTCGACATCACCATCCACTGATGTGATCTAGATATGTTAGACCCGTGCAACATACTAGGTTGAAAGAGTTTTCTATCAGCTTGACTGGTATTCAGCAGGTAAGCCGAGTTGCCCTTCCTCTGTGTTTGACATTAGACGCAGCACCTGCACTATTTGACAAATATAACTACTTCAGGAAACCGTCGACGCGGCCCAACCTTTTCCCCAAGTCTGGGAACAGGTCTCCGCCTTTCTTCAAGAGCTCCGTACAATTATCAACCCGTACAATCCACTAGTCGTAACCTGCGGGGACTGGGATTTGAGAACAATGTACATCAACCAAATAGCAATGTCCCGAATCACCACATTAGTCCCAGAATTCCAAAGATGGTGTAATATTGAATATCTTTTCGAACGAGCTTATCACGTAAAGACACTTGGATTGGCTGATGTGTTGCGCAGACTAAGTTTGCCCTTGGTTGGTAGACCTCACTCTGCGATTGATAATGCCAGGAACGTAGCTGCTATTGTGAGGACGATCAAAAGGGATGGCCATCGCATTCAAGTCACTGGCTCGCTCAACGAGACGAATGATGGGCCGTCACAATCTCCACCAAATTCTGCAACAACAGGCTCTTCTCAGCCTTCTACTCCACGGCATAAACAGCAGAATCCACCAAAATCTCAACTCAAAAAGAAGGAAGGTCCACCACCACCCAATTATGGTGAAGTAATAGACATCGGATGTAATCTAACAAACAAAGCATTTCATAAATTGTTACCAGATACGTTGTACAGAGCCTTTAATACGGGTGTCTCGCATATCATATTGACTGGAACGAGTGTCAAAGCGTCGAGAGATGCCATAGAAATGGTCCGAAAGTGGAAGGGTTCTGAGGGCATACCGACTTTGGCTTGCACTGTTGGGGTACATCCGCATGATTCTGGGAGGGCAATCCAGGATGGTGGCTGTGTGGCTGAGCTACGAGATTTAATACAGGTATCTGTCATCCTGTTGTGCGTCTGGATTTCATTGATATCTTAACCTATCATACCATAGGAAAACAGAGATATAGTCGTAGCAGTAGGAGAATGCGGCCTTGATTTTGACCGTATGTTCTCGACAGTGGAGGAACAGGAAACGCTCTTCATACATCAATTGAAGCTCGCCCAAGAATTCACTCTACCGTTATTCCTACATACACGAGGAGCTCATTCTAGATTTTTGCAGTTGCTGGCAACAGAATATACCCAACGTCCTTGCAGAGGTGTTGTGCATTGTTATACCGACGAGGATGTGGATAGGATGAAGAGTTATGTCGAGTTGGGATTATACATTGGGTTTACTGTACGTAACTTCCCTTTGCTGCGTCACACGTTTTTCAAAGTCTGCAAGTAGCCGGTTTGTCCACTTTCATCCTTCTTTAAAATAAATAGGGCTGGATATGTGATTTGCGACCAGGAAGAGGTGGTAATATGCAAGAAATAGTGAAGCGAGTACCGTCTGATCGATATATGGTGGAGACAGATGCTCCATTCTTGATGCCGAGAAATAAACCGGGACGTAATGGTAGCGGTACCTGTGAACCTCACGACATAGTATACGTGGTTGAACGCGTCGCCGAATGGAGGAACATGGATCCACACCAAATAGCCAGAGAAAGCACAACTAATGCCAAAACATTATTTTTTTAGTTGAAGGGCCAGTAGCAGCAGTAAATAATGCTGTCTAGCTGTTATTCTACTTGTGTATTATGTTAGGTTGTTGATTTAAAGATGGGTGATATAGGAGTTAGAGGGGACATTAGTCATGAAGATGTGATCATCGTGCATGATAAGCCATTTCGAGTTCTATTCACCTATTACTATGCTTGGTTACTGGTGGGGTACCCCATGCCTATGGGCGGCGTCAGTATTGTCTACATGTAGATCTGCGTTTCAGGTGTCATGGTCCTTGTTGCATGATAGAAAGAGAGAACAATGAAGTTTCGAATGACTGGCAGACATAATGGGAGTTCCCATCCAATTCGCCTCGTCCTGGCCATACGATTCAATTGGAATAGACCAGAACGGAATTTGGTGCCGCTTTTGCGTGAGTTTCAGCAAGGAGATTTGGGGCTGCTGTGGATAACAGCCTACACTGGTACGGAGGGCTAGATCCGGCCTGCGCAGACGGTGCCGGTGAAGACGAGGAGTTTGGATGGAAGCGACTGCCGGAGAAGTCGCAGCTCGAGGCTCGCATCGATGTATGAGCAAAAATCACAAGAGTCTAATCTGCATGTAGTCGGGTCTAGCCCACTCCACGATGCTGGCACGGCACGGCACGGCACGGCACAGTCTAGTTCAGTCCAGTCCGGTCCATCTCATCTCATTTCATTTCATTTTGGTCCAGTCCAGGGATTCCCCTTTCCCAAGCAAAAACCAGCCTCCATCCCAAGCTGTACCGATTCACGCAACCATCCGCAACGACCATGATGGTATGTGTATCTTGATTCATGACATCAATCTGCCCTCGTGTCATTCGCCTACGTGGACTCGTGATCATTGCTACTGGCATGGGGAGGCATGGGGAGGCATGCTGTCTGCATTGGGGCTGACCCAGATTTGGAGCATCCCGTCGCATGAATCATTGACAAATTGCTTGTACCAACCCCATGTAGCAACCAACTGTTATTATATTGAAGGATGGTACCGATACGTCGCAAGGAGTAAGTGGTGATGTGGCATTCTCATCAACGCACTTGTGCAACCCCGACACTGAACATACCAATGTACTTCGCTAACGTCACATCCTTACGTGCCATCATCAGAAAGGCCAACTGCTCAGCAACATAAATGCTTGCATGGCCATTGCCGATGCTGTCAGAACGACCTTGGGACCCAGAGGCATGGATAAACTCATTGTCGATTCCAAAGGTACGACTGTGTCCGTGATATCAGGGAGGGACCACCACAGCATGGTGCCCATTGACACGAGACAACGCGAGTTGTTTCTACGGATACCATTTAAACGATCAATCTTTCAACTGCGCACAACATTGACTGGTAGGTCAAGTCACCATTTCCAATGACGGTGCCACCATATTGAGGCTATTGGACATCGTTCACCCAGCCGGAAAAGCGCTTGTAGACATATCTCGTGCTCAGGATGCTGAAGTACGTAGTCCCGAATTCAAAGCGCTGTTACCGCCGTGCGGGTGGCCTGCCAATGATGTTATGCACAGAGTGTACCGACACGTTGAAAATCCTTGCAATAGGTTGGAGATGGGACTACGAGTGTGACACTATTTGCTGCTGAACTCCTCAAAGAGGTCAAGAGCTATATCGAAGAAGGAGTGCCTCCTCAAACCATCATCAAGGGATACAGGCGCGCTGTTTCGTTGGTGAGTATGGCGGATTCTGCAATGATGGGTGCACGAAAAAATATTCAGGATGCTATTGCCTAGGCCATCAACAAAGTCAAAGAAATTGCCGTCACTGTAGAAAGAAAAAATGAAGTGGAATTCCGAGACCTGCTTGAAAAATGTGCCGCCACCGCCATGTCGTCGAAACTCATCCATTCACATAAAGACTTTTTTACCAAAATGGTAGTAGATGCCGTACTAAATTTAGATCAAGAAGATTTGAATGAAAAGATGATCGGTATCAAAAAAGTACCTGGAGGTGGTATGCAAGACTCTCTCCTCATCGATGGAGTGGCATTCAAAAAGACGTTTGCCTACGCTGGTTTCGAGCAACAACCGAAATCCTTCAAAAATCCCTTAATCTTGTCACTGAATGTGGAATTGGAATTGAAGGCCGAAAAGGATAATGCCGAAGTCAGAATTGAAGATGTCAAAGTAAGAGTGCGCGGGCGTAATTCATTCCTAGTTCTGCACCTGGTCGAATGTAACGAATCGGGTCTGATTAGGAATATCAAGCTATTGTGGATGCAGAGTGGACCATCATTTATGAGAAACTAGAAAAAATAGTAGCAACAGGTGCCAAAGTTGTTCTGTCCAAATTAGCCATCGGTGATTTAGCAACTCAATATTTTGCTGATCGTGACATTTTCTGTGCTGGTCGTGTGCCATCTGAGGACCTGGCCAGGGTCATCAAAGCCGCGGGCGGATCAATTCAGACCAGCGTAAACGATGTCAAACCAGAGCACCTGGGGCAATGTGAATACTTTGAAGAACGACAAATTGGTGGGGAAAGGTTCAACTTATTCCGAGGCTGTCCGCAAGCCAAAACGTGTACGTTGGTATTACGTGGTGGAGCTGAACAATTTATTGCTGAAGTTGAGCGTTCATTACATGATGCTATCATGATTGTTCGTCGGGCCATCAAGAACAAATCTGTCGTTGCTGGTGGAGGTGCTACTGAGGTGTGTGGCTGTGGAAGTCGTACCCTTTCAATGAAAAATGGATTTGATTCCAGTCTGGAATGTATGCTTACGTGTTTGTATGCGGTGATTAGATGGAGCTGTCAAAATACTTGCGTGACTACTCACGAACTGTAGAAGGCAAGCAGCAAATGATTATTGCTGCATTTGCAAAAGCTCTGGAAGTCATTCCACGACAGCTATGTGATAACGCTGGATTTGATGCTACGGATATTCTGAACAAGCTGCGCCAAAAGCATGCTCAAGGTTGGTACATTAGGTTCACATTATGCTTTATTCCACTTCACTAATACCGCTCTGCATCACCATGAAATAGGAGAAAAATGGTTTGGTGTAGACATGGCAACGGAATCTATCGCCGACAACTTTTTGAGCTTTGTATGGGAGCCTGCACTGGTCAAGACGAATTATCTAAGTGCAGCAACTGAGGCTGCTTGCCTCGTTCTAAGCGTGGATGAGACCATCAGAAACCAAGAGGTAGGTGTACTCAGTATAACTTGCACGCACATGGATATTAACATCCTTGACTTTTGTATAGAGTGAGAAACCTCAAGCTGGTGCGCCAATGCGGGGCCGTGGTCGCGGCGGAAGGCCCATGATGAGAGGTATTGATTCGAGGTTCTTCCTTTCATTTCTCTGCTCGTTCAAATGCTTACACCTTCTGATTTGATCCTAGGTATGCGTCGTTAGAACTCTAGAGTGACATGATTTGCATAGCTTGTTCTTGTTACATGTATTGTAGGAAGTATGTTTCTAAATCCGTTGTAGACCAGCTTGACACTTGTATCCATATCATTGCACGTACATCCATCCCGCACGGTGGTACGCACGGCATAATTGTGCAACGACGATGTATACAAAGACGACAACTTATATTCAGCAATTGGTGGGTGAGCGGTGTTGCTTCTGCTTTGCAATAAGTGAAATTCCGGAATTGCGTGCTGGGCAACCGAAGCCGGCGTTACACTATTTCTACCCGTCAAGCAAGCCCTCAGGAGCACCGTTCCCAGTAAAAAATTAGCGAAAGAGCATGTTTTTCACTGAATAAATTTATATTTATCACACTACAAAAAAACAGATTATCCACTTGATCTTAGCCAAACGGCTTGGGGGCGGGAGGTCGAGTTCGGATGAGGAATGAGTACAGGTTCATATCTATTCAACCAACGATATGAGCATCAATTTTTTCTGGGACAAAATTCATGGACGTTCCTATGCACCAATTCCTAAAGTGTAGTCAGCCCACTCAGAAACTCCTTCAACTTTTCCAAAGCCCTAGCTCTATGTGATATTCTGTTCTTCACACTTTTAGCCATCTCAGCATACGTCAGCCCGCAGCTCCCGTCCGCCGACTCGAAGATTGGGTCCCAGCCAAACTCGGGCGGGCCTCTAGCATCCACGATTCGCCCATCATTGCGTCCTTCGAACAGGATTGGCTCTGCATTTGGGGCGGGCACGAGTGCAAACGTGCACAGCGCGTACGCGGTTTTGTCGTCAAAGGCTGCTAACATCTTGTTCAAACCATGGTGGCCGACCGATTCGAGAAACCATTTGATGTATGGGCCTGGGAGGCCATTGAGAGCATTGAAGCAAAGAGCTGTGTCTTCGGTCAGAACTGGACGGCCGCCCAGTGCTTTCGATGCCTGTCTCGCTTTATCCATGGCACATTCCTGGGTAGTGCCCTGCCGTGTTTGCGCAAGTGAGACGCGGCACGCTGCCCTCCGCGGCACGCCACGCACTTGTATTTCCACGAGATCCAGCTTGGCGGATGTCACTACGATATTCGTGCCGCCTAGTATAGCCTGGACTTCTTTGAGCTTGTTGGCGTTTCCTGTGACGAAGGTGATGGTTCTGGCGGCCATATCTGTGATTAAATACAATATCGTTAAGCTCTCTCTCGCACACAACCAGGGTGTCAACTTTATTCTCTTCACTGTACCTGTGATGAAGTGCGATATCGTTGAGCTAGGTGCAGATGGTGTCACTTGGCGTAATGTACCTAACAAATAGCAATACTATGGGCTGCATTCTTACCTCTCTCTCTCTCTCTCTCTCACACCACAAGTGTGTCAACTTTATTGTAAGAGAGAAAAGTGATCGTACGCACCCTTTTCTACAAGTTGCATTCATTTATATATATCAATGGGCGCACCCTGTCTAGATTCCTCATACCAACAAGACGAACATGTGCGTTAGATTGCATTTAACGGGAAAATTCCCGATATAGGAATATCATTTGACTTTGTTGAGCTTGTCGTATTATAATAATAAGAGAGTGCGCCCTACCTGTTGGCGAGACCGTCCATGAAGGAACCGCGTGTAGCCATTGACTTCTATATTAGACACGAATTACAATGCAAGTGTTTTAGACGACGAATCGATCTACTACTTCTTCCTTATATTTTTTGGCTTGTCAATCCTCCGCTTCTTGAAAGCCGGCACTTTATTCTTGTTTTCTTCCAAACCGCCTTCATCTTCATTAATCTCATCGTCTGTTATTATACTATCACCTACGCCCAACGTCTTTTCGAGGATCCTGAACTGCCGCGATTTCTTCACATCCAAATCCGCATCTGCTTCATCTTCATCAACCACTTCATGCTGTTTCACATCTTCATGCATATCAGGCTTCACATCATCATCACCATCATTACATATTCTTGTAGCAGGTATCACTTGCTGGTGAACTGGCACGGCCGTCCATGCACCTGCCACGCCCATGTCCGCAGTCGGTGCTAGTTCGGCAGGCTTGTCGTCGCCGGACAGTCGGATTGGGCCGGTGTACGTCGACGCCGATGGTGGGATTGTCGGGAGTAGATGTTTCGGAAGGGGCTGTGGTGAGGCGGAGCATGTTGCGGCGTTTGCGCCTACTCTTGGGTACATGGATTGTCGTATCGGCGCAACGATTTGGGATTTGTGGCCGCTAATATCTTGAGCGTATTGTCTGGTGGCAGCCTACAAAGTTGGTGCGCCGAGGAGGTTAGGCTGTCTGGAAGTACCATTGAATGCAGGACCATGACGTACTCGCTCAATACGAAGCAACATGTCCCTGGTCTTGGCATCCTCGGTACGTTTGGTTTCGGCTCTCTTCTCTATGTCCCTCAAATACTCTGCTACAGCTGCCTTGTGCCTGCCTCCATTCTCGTGCATTTGACGGCTCTGAAATGTTGTGGATTTTGAGCTAAGATGGCGCAAGTGATATCTGGCATGCGTGGATGGAAACGGTATTACGGAATGGTACGTACTGGCTTGTTATCTGTGACAAATATCTTGCATCGTTCTATGTGATTGATCTTGCAGTTTGTACGAGCTTCTGGTATGGCGTGAATGCGGATGAGAAGAGACACGTACGTACCACACCAGTATTTTTGGGTTCCCAACTTGTATCTGTTAGTATTGTTGGACATGGTGGGTGCCAGACGATCGTCGGATGCGGTTGACACCGGATGTGGTCTGAGTGCTGTTCGTCTACAGGAGTAGACCTGTGAATTCAGATCGACAGGTGGCGCGTTCTGGACTGAATGACTGGCCTTATGGTCACTGTACCTGTGATGAAATACAATATCGTCAAGCTAGGTACAGATCATGTTACTTTGCATAGTACATGTAACAAGTAGCAATACTCTGGACTTCATACCTACCTCGCTGTCTCACACTCACACAACTTGTGTTAACTTTACTGTGCGAGAGAGAAGTGGTCCGTGGGTGGTTTACACCTCTGCTGCATGATTATTGTTAAATTTAGTCAAGTTGCAGACAGTTGAGACCTAACATTGCTGATGACTCTGCTTGGCTAGCGAGGTTGAATGATGATCAATATTGAATGTATGGGAGATTCACAGCATATAACGAGTTACCAGTACAAAATGTAGGGAGATGCGTGTACCTGCAGTGTCATTCAGGGTTCGACGTTCCTGTCATCAATCATGATAAGGCCCATTGTAGAAAAGCAAGCCAGAGAAAAGATGGCAGCGCATGGTCAGATCATAGCACTATGGCCAGGTCCCTCGCATGAGGTGTTGTCTAACGAGTTCTAAATACTCTCTATACTCGCCAGTGGCAGTCAGGCGTCTTTGCGAAAACCCATATCGCCGCAGAACGTCGCCATGAAGCGCAGGTCACCATTGCCACGTTATGCTGAAGCCCATACTGTCATTTATAAATAAGTTTTCTAAGATCCCATATACGCAGGGATGGCCGTCGGGATGCCAAGCCAGACGGAACGGGCCGATACTCCCTGTATATCGTGTCGGCAGT